>JAKVIS010002143.1:0-25229 GCA_033119425.1 Bufotes viridis
GACCATCAAGGTGAAATAAGCTTTTAACAATTGCTAATAATTTAGACAAAGTAGCAGAAAGAATTAACATGAAGAAATAGCACAAAGCCCTACAAAATATACATTACTGGACTTTATCATTGGCATTCTAGATAATAATAACTTACCTTTCAACACACTGATTGATGAGGAATCACCCGATGTTCCATATTTGTTGAAGATGAACTAGCTTCATTGATATGGTCTTCACCTATAGGATCCGCCCATCTTATGGACTGGGCTAGGTACTTAAACATATCAATAATATGATCTGCATATGGTCTTCACCTATAGGACCCATCCATCTTATAGACTAGGCCCTAGGTCTTAAAGATAACTATAACAAGATATGATCTTTCACCTACAGGACCCATCCTCTTTGGAATTGGGCCCTAGTGAACTTAATCATATCTCTTACAAGATGCTGATGTTGTCTTTGCCTTTGGATCCATGCTTCTTATGGATAAGACTCCATGTACTCAAGCACTTTTCTTTTTCTTGTGAAAGAACATCTGGAGGCACATACTCTGTTACAATAAAAACAACACATAAACCTAGAGCACAGTATCATATCAACTTTAGGCAAATTTTGGAAGAACACAGCTTTGCCAAAGCCCTAGTTCCGAACCCTGACATTGCTATGTATTCAACTTTATTTAAAATAATGCTTTTTACGAAAGCTTTCCCTAAATTATTAACACATTGGTTAAAGGGCACCTATTTAATGAAAATGCAGCCTCCTCCATAACCCCTCAGCTGCCCTTACCATCTCCAATGAAGGTGCTGCTGACCATCCAAGGTAGAAATAAGCTTTTACCAATTTGCTAATAATTTAGACAAAGTAACAGAAAGAATTAACATGAAGAAATAGCACAAAGCCCTACAAAATATACATTACTGGACTTTATCATTGGCATTCTAGATAATAATAACTTACCTTTTCAACACACTGATTGATAGGAATCACCCGATGTTCCATTTTTGTTGAAGATGAATTAGCTTCTATTGATATGGTCTTCACCTATAGGATCCGTCCCATCTTATGGACTGGGCCCCAGGTACTTAAACATATCAATAATAAGATCTGCATATGGTCTTCACCTATAGGACCCATCCATCTTATGGACTAGGCCCTAGGTCTTAAAGATAACTATAACAAGATATGATCTTCACCTACAGGACCCATCCTTTTTGGAATTGGGCCCTAGGAACTTAATCATATCTCTTACAAGATGTTGATGTTGTCTTTGCCTTTTGGATCCATGTTTCTTATGGATAAGACTCCATGTACTCAAGCACTTTTCTTTTTCTTGTCAAAGAACATCTGGAGGCACATACTCTCTCTTACAATAAAAACAACTCATAAACCTAGAGCACAGTATCATATCAACTTTGGGCAAATTTTGGAAGAACACAGCTTTGCCAAAGCCCTAGTTCCGAACCCTGACATTGCTATGTATTCAACTTTATTTAAAATAATGCTTTTTACGAAAGCTTTCCTAAATTATTAACAAATTGGTTAAAGGGCACCTATTTAATGAAAAATGCAGCCTCCTCCATAACCCCTTAGCTGCCCTTACCATCTCCAATGAAGGTGCTGTTCGACCATCCAAGGTAGAAATAAGCTTTTACCAATTTGCTAATAATTTAGACAAAGTAACAGAAAGAAATAACATGAAGAAATAGCACAAAGCCCTACAAAATATACATTACTGGACTTTATCATTGGCATTCTAGATAATAATAACTTACCATTTCAACACACTGATTGATAGGAATCACCCGATGTTCCATTTTTGTTGAAGATGAATTAGCTTCTCTTGATATGGTCTTCACCTATAGGATCCGTCCATCTTATGGACTGGGCCCCAGGTACTTAAACATATCAATAATAAGATCTGCTTATGGTCTTCACCTATAGGACCCATCCATCTTATGGACTAGGCCCTAGGTCTTAAAGATATCTATAACAAGATATGAACTTCACCTATAGGACCCATCCTTTTTGGAATTGGGCCCTAGGAACTTAATCATATCTCTTACAAGATGTTGATGTTGTCTTTGCCTTTTGGATCCATGCTTCTTATGGATAAGACTCCTTGTACTCAAGCACTTCTCTTTTTCTTGTGAAAGAACATCTGGAGAGACATACTCTCTGTTACAATAAAAACAACACATAAACCAAGAGCACAGTATCATATCAACTTTGGGCAAATTTTGGAAGGACACAGCTTTGCCAAAGCACTAGTTCCGGACCTTGACTCTGCTATGTATTGAATTTTATGTAAAATAATGCTTTTTACGAAGCTTTCCCTAAATTATTAACACATTGGTTAAAGGGCACCTATTTAATGAAAAATGCAGCCTCCTCCATAACCCCTTAGCTGCCCTTACCATCTCCAATAAAGGTGCGTTTTCAACCATCCAAGGTAGAAATAAGCTTTTACCAATTTGCTAATAATTTAGACAAAGTAACAGAAATAAATAACATGAAGACATAGCACAAAGCCCTACAAAATATACATTACTGGACTTTATCATTGGCATTCTAGATAATAATAACTTACCTTTTCAACACACTGATTGATTGGAATCACCCGATGTTCCATTTTTGTTGAAGATGAATTAGCTTCTATTGATATGGTCTTCACCTATAGGATCCGTCCATCTTATGGACTGGGCCCCAGGTACTTAAACATATCAATAATAAGATCTGCATATGGTCTTCACCTATAGGACCCATCCATCTTATGGACTAGGCCCTAGGTCTTAAAGATAACTATAACAAGATATGATCTTCACCTACAGGACCCATCCTTTTTGGAATTGGGCCCTAGGAACTTAATCATATCTCTTACAAGATGTTGATGTTGTCTTTGCCTTTTGGATCCATGCTTCTTATGGATAAGACTCCATGTACTCAAGCACTTTTCTTTTTCTTGTGAAAGAACATCTGGAGGCACATACTCTCTGTTACAATAAAAACAACACATAAACCAAGAGCACAGTATCATATCAACTTTGGGAAATTTTGGAAGGACACAGCTTTGCCAAAGCACTAGTTCGAACCTTGACTCTGCTATGTATTGAATTTTATGTAAAATAATGCTTTTACGAATCTTTCCCTAAATTATTAACAAATTGGTTAAAGGGCACCTATTTAATGAAAAATGAAGCCTCCTCCATAACCCCTTAGCTGCACTTACCATCTCCAATAAAGGTGCGTTTTGAATCATCCAAGGTAGAAATAAGCTTTTACCAATTTGCTAATAATTTAGACAAAGTAAAGAAAAGAAATAACATGAAGAAATAGCACAAAGCCCTACAAAATATACATTACTGGACTTTATCATTGGCATTCTAGATAATAATAACTTACCTTTTCAACACACTGATTGATAGGAATCACCCGATGTTCCATTTTTGTTGAAGATGAATTAGCTTCTATTGATATGGTCTTCACCTATAGGATCCGTCCATCTTATGGACTGGGCCCCAGGTACTTAAACATATCAATAATAAGATCTGCATATGGTCTTCACCTATAGGACCCATCCATCTTATGGACTAGGCCCTAGGTCTTAAAGATAACTATAACAAGATATGATCTTCACCTACAGGACCCATCCTTTTTGGAATTGGGCCCTAGGAACTTAATCATATCTCTTACAAGATGTTGATGTTGTCTTTGCCTTTTGGATCCATGTTTCTTATGGATAAGACTCTATGTACTCAAGCACTTTTCTTTTTCTTGTGAAAGAACATCTGGAGGCACATACTCTCTGTTACAATAAAAACAACTCATAAACCTAGAGCACAGTATCATATCAACTTTGGGCAAATTTTGGAAGAACACAGCTTTGCCAAAGCCCTAGTTCCGAACCCTGACATTGCTATGTATTCAACTTTATTTAAAATAATGCTTTTTACGAAGCTTTCCTAAATTATTAACAAATTGGTTAAAGGGCACCTATTTAATGAAAAATGCAGCCTCCTCCATAACCCCTTAGCTGCCCTTACCATCTCCAATGAAGGTGCGTTTTCGACCATCCAAGGTAGAAATAAGCTTTTACCAATTTGCTAATAATTTAGACAAAGTAACAGAAAGAAATAACATGAAGAAATAGCACAAAGCCCTACAAAATATACATTACTGGACTTTATCATTGGCATTCTAGATAATAATAACTTACGTTTTCAACACACTGATTGATAGGAATCACCCGATGTTCCATTTTTGTTGAAGATGAATTAGCTTCTATTGATATGGTCTTCACCTATAGGATCCGTCCATCTTATGGACTGGGCCCCAGGTACTTAAACATATCAATAATAAGATCTGCATATGGTCGTCACCTATAGGACCCATCCATCTTATGGACTAGGCCCTAGGTCTTAAAGATAACTATATCAAGATATGATCTTCACCTACAGGACCCATCCTTTTTGGAATTGGGCCCTAGAAACTTAATCATATCTCTTACAAGATGTTGATGTTGTCTCTGCTTTTGGATCCATGCTTCTTATGGATAAGACTCCATGTACTCAAGCACTTTTCTTTTTCTTGTGAAAGAACATCTGAGGCACATACTCTCTGTTACAATAAAAACAACACATAAACCAAGAGCACAGTATCATATCAACTTTGGGCAAATTTTGAAGGACACAGCTTTGCCAAAGCACTAGTTCGAACCTTGACTCTGCTATGTATTGAATTTTATGTAAAATAATGCTTTTACGAAGCTTTCCTAAATTATTAACACATTGGTTAAAGGGCACCTATTTAATGAAAAATGCAGCCTCCTCCATAACCCCTTAGCTGCCCATACCATCTCCAATAAAGGTGCGTTTCGACCATCCAAAGTAGAAATAAGCTTTTACCAATTTGCTAATAATTTAGACAAAGTAACAGAAATAAATAACATGAAATCATAGCACAAAGCCCTACAAAATATACATTACTGGACTTTATCATTGGCATTCTAGATAATAATAACTTACCTTTTCAACACACTGATTGATAGGAATCACCCGATGTTCCATTTTTGTTGAAGATGAATTAGCTTCTATTGATATGGTCTTCACCTATAGGATCCGGCCCATCTTATGGACTGGGCCCCAGGTACTTAAACATATCAATAATAAGATCTGCATATGGTCTTCACCTATAGGACCCATCCATCTTATGGACTAGGCCCTAGGTCTTAAAGATAACTATAACAAGATATGATCTTCACCTACAGGACCCATCCTTTTTGGAATTGGGCCCTAGGAACTTAATCATATCTCTTACAAGATGTTGATGTTGTCTTTGCCTTTGGATCCATGTTTCTTATGGATAAGACTCTATGTACTCAAGCACTTTTCTTTTTCTTGTGAAAGAACATCTGGAGGCACATACTCTCTGTTACAATAAAAACAACTCATAAACCTAGAGCACAGTATCATATCAACTTTGGGCAAATTTTGGAAGAACACAGCTTTGCCAAAGCCCTAGTTCCGAACCCTGACATTGCTATGTATTCAACTTTATTTAAAATAATGCTTTTTACGAAGCTTTCCTAAATTATTAACAAATTGGTTAAAGGGCACCTATTTAATGAAAAATGCAGCCTCCTCCATAACCCCTTAGCTGCCCTTACCATCTCCAATGAAGGTGCGTTTCGACCATCCAAGGTAGAAATAAGCTTTTACCAATTTGCTAATAATTTAGACAAAGTAACAGAAAGAAATAACATGAAGAAATAGCACAAAGCCCTACAAAATATACATTACTGGACTTTATCATTGGCATTCTAGATAATAATAACTTACCTTTTCAACACACTGATTGATAGGAATCACCCGATGTTCCATTTTTGTTGAAGATGAATTAGCTTCTATTGATATGGTCTTCACCTATAGGATCCGTCCATCTTATGGACTGGGCCCCAGGTACTTAAACATATCAATAATAAGATCTGCATATGGTCGTCACCTATAGGACCCATCCATCTTATGGACTAGGCCCTAGGTCTTAAAGATAACTATAACAAGATATGATCTTCACCTACAGGACCCATCCTTTTTGGAATTGGGCCCTAGGAACTTAATCATATCTCTTACAAGATGTTGATGTTGTCTTTGCCTTTTGGATCCATGCTTCTTATGGATAAGGCTCCATGTACTCAAGCACTTTTCTTTTTCTTGTGAAAGAACATCTGGAGGCACATACTCTCTGTTACAATAAAAACAACACATAAACCTAGAGCACAGTATCATATCAACTTTGGGCAAATTTTGGAAGAACACAGCTTTGCCAAAGCCCTAGTTCGAACCCTGACATTGCTATGTATTCAACTTTATTTAAAATAATGCTTTTTTCGAAAGCTTTCCTAAATTATTAACACATTGGTTAAAGGGCACCTATTTAATGAAAAATGCAGCCTCCTCCATAACCCCTCAGCTGCCCTTACCATCTCCAATGAAGGTGCGTTTCGACCATCCATGGTAGAAATAAGCTTTTACCAATTTGCTAATAATTTAGACAAAGTAACAGAAAGAATTAACATGAAGAAATAGCACAAAGCCCTACAAAATATACATTACTGGACTTTATCATTGGCATTCTAGATAATAATAACTTACCTTTTCAACACACTGATTGATAGGAATCACCCGATGTTCCATTTTTGATGAAGATGAATTAGCTTCTATTGATATGGTCTTCACCTATAGGATCCGTCCATCTTATGGACTGGGCCCCAGGTACTTAAACATATCAATAATAAGATCTGCTTATGGTCTTCACCTATAGGACCCATCCATCTTATGGACTAGGCCCTAGGTCTTAAAGATATCTATAACAAGATATGATCTTCACCTATAGGACCCATCCTTTTTTGGAATTGGGCCCTAGGAACTTAATCATATCTCTTACAAGATGTTGATGTTGTCTTTGCCTTTTGGATCCATGCTTCTTATGGATAAGACTCCTTGTACTCAAGCACTTCTCTTTTTCTTGTGAAAGAACATCTGGAGAGACATACTCTCTGTTACAATAAAAACAACACATAAACCAAGAGCACAGTATCATATCAACTTTGGGCAAATTTTGGAAGGACACAGCTTTGCCAAAGCACTAGTTCCGAACCTTGACTTTTCTATGTATTGAATTTTATGTAAAATAATGCTTTTTACGAACCTTTCCCTAAATTATTAACACATTGGTTAAAGGGCACCTATTTAATGAAAAATGCAGCCTCCTCCATAACCCCTCAGCTTCCCTTACCATCTCCAATGAAGGTGTGTTTTCGACCATCCAAGGTAGAAATAAGCTTTTACCAATTTGCTAATAAGTTAGACAAAGTAACAGAAATAAATAACATGAAGAAATAGCACAAAGCTCTACAAAATATACATTACTGGACTTTATCATTGGCATTCTAGTTAATAACTTACCTTTTCAACACACTGATTGATAGGAATCACCCGATGTTCCATTTTTGTTGAAGATGAATTAGCTTCTATTGATATGGTCTTCACCTATAGGATCCGTCCATCTTATGGACTGGGCCCCAGGTACTTAAACATATCAATAATAAGATCTGCATATGGTCTTCACCTATAGGACCCATCCATCTTATGGACTAGGCCCTAGGTCTTAAAGATAACTATAACAAGATATGAACTTCACCTATAGGACCCATCCTTTTTTGGAATTGGGCCCTAGGAACTTAATCATATCTCTTACAAGATGTTGATGTAGTCTTTGCCTTTTGGATCCATGCTTCTTATGGATAAGACTCCTTGTATTCAAGCACTTCTCTTTTTCTTGTGAAAGAACATCTGGAGAGACATACTTTCTGTTACAATAAAAACAACACATAAAACAAGAGCACAGTATCATATCAACTTTGGGCAAATTTTGGAAGGACACAGCTTTGCCAAAGCACTAGTTCCGAACCTTGACTCTGCTATGTATTGAATTTTATGTAAAATAATGCTTTTTACGAAGCTTTCCCTAAATTATTAACACATTGGTTAAAGGGCACCTATTTAATGAAAAATGCAGCCTCCTCCATAACCCCTTAGCTGCCCTTACCATCTCCAATGAAGGTGCGTTTTCCACCATCCAAGGTAGAAATAAGCTTTTACCAATTTGCTAATAATTTAGACAAAGTAACAGAAATAAATAACATGAAGACATAGCACAAAGCCCTACAAAATATACATTACTGGACTTTATCATTGGCATTCTAGATAATAATAACTTACCTTTTCAACACACTGATTGATAGGAATCACCCGATGTTCCATTTTTGTTGAAGATGAATTAGCTTCTATTGATATGGTCTTCACCTATAGGATCCGTCCATCTTATGGACTGGGCCCCAGGTACTTAAACATATCAATAATAAGATCTGCTTATGGTCTTCACCTATAGGACCCATCCATCTTATGGACTAGGCCCTAGGTCTTAAAGATATCTATAACAAGATATGATCTTCACCTATAGGACCCATCCTTTTTTGGAATTGGGCCCGAGGAACTTAATCATATCTCTTACAAGATGTTGATGTTGTCTTTGCCTTTTGGATCCATGCTTCTTATGGATAAGACTCCTTGTACTCAAGCACTTCTCTTTTTCTTGTGAAAGAACATCTGGAGAGACATACTCTCTGTTACAATAAAAACAACTCATAAACCTAGAGCACAGAATCGTATCAACTTTGGGCAAATTTTGGAAGAACACAGCTTTGCCAAAGCCCTAGTTCCGAACCCTGACATTGCTATGTATTCAACTTTATTTAAAATAATGCTTTTTACGAAGCTTTCCCTATATTATTAACAAATTGGTTAAAGGGCACCTATTTAATGAAAAATGCAGACTCCTCAATAACCCCTTAGCTGCCCTTACCATCTCCAATGAAGGTGCGTTTTCCACCATCCAAGGTAGAAATAAGCTTTTACCAATTTGCTAATAATTTAGACACAGTAACAGAAAGAAATAACATGAAGAAATAGCACACAGCACTACAAAATATACATTACTGGACTTTATCATTAGCATTCTAGATAATAATAACTTACCTTTTCAACACACTGATTGATAGGAATCACCCGATGTTCCATTTTTGTTGAAGATGAATTAGCTTCTATTGATATGGTCTTCACCTATAGGATCCGTCCATCTTATGGACTGGGCCCCAGGTACTTAAACATATCAATAATAAGATCTGCTTAAGGTCTTCACCAATAGGACCCATCCATCTTATAGACTAGGCCCTAGGTCTTAAAGATATCTATAACAAGATATGATCTTCACCTATAGGACATATCCTTTTTTGGAATTGGGCCCTAGGAACTTAATCATATCTCTTACAAGATGTTGATGTTGTCTTTGCCTTTTGGATCCATGCTTCTTATGGATAAGACTCCATGTACTCAAGCACTTTTCTTTTTCTTGTGAAATAACATCTGGAGGCACATACTCTCTGTTACAATAAAAACAACACATAAACCTAGAGCACAGTGTCATATCAACTTTGGGCAAATTTTGGAAGGACACAGCTTTGCCAAAGCACTAGTTCCGAACCTTGACTCTGCTATGTATTGAATTTTATGTAAAATAATGCTTTTTACGAAGCTTTCCCTAAATTATTAACACATTGGTTAAAGGGCACCTATTTAATGAAAAATGCAGCCTCCTCCATAACCCCTTAGCTGCCCTTACCATCTCCAATGAAGGTGCGTTTTCCACCATCCAAGGTAGAAATAAGCTTTTACCAATTTGCTAATAATTTAGACAAAGTAACAGAAATAAATAACATGAAGACATAGCACAAAGCCCTACAAAATATACATTACTGGACTTTATCATTGGCATTCTAGATAATAATAACTTACCTTTTCAACACACTGAATGATAGGAATCACCCGATGTTCCATTTTTGTTGAAGATGAATTAGCTTCTCTTGATATGGTCTTCACCTATAGGATCCGTCCATCTTATGGACTGGGCCCCAGGTATTTAAACATATCAATAATAAGATCTGCTTATGGTCTTCACCTATAGGACCCATCCATCTTATGGACTAGGCCCTAGGTCTTAAAGATATCTATAACAAGATATGAACTTCACCTATAGGACCCATCCTTTTTGGAATTGGGCCCTAGGAACTTAATCATATCTCTTACAAGATGTTGATGTTGTCTTTGCCTTTTGGATCCATGCTTCTTATGGATAAGACTCCTTGTACTCAAGCACTTCTCTTTTTCTTGTGAAAGAACATCTGGAGAGACATACTCTCTGTTACAATAAAAACAACACATAAACCAAGAGCACAGTATCATATCAACTTTGGGCAAATTTTGGAAGTACACAGCTTTGACAAAGCACTAGTTCCGAACCTTGACTTTGCTATGTATTGAATTTTATGTAAAATAATGCTTTTACTGAACCTTTCCTAAATTATTAACACATTGGTTAAAGGGCACCAATTTAATGAAAAATGCAGCCTCCTCCATAACACCTTAGCTGCCCTTACCATCTCCAATGAAGGTGTGTTTTCGACCATCCAAGGTAGAAATAAGCTTTTACCAATTTGCTAATAAGTTAGACAAAGTAACAGAAATAAATAACATGAAGAAATAGCACAAAGCTCTACAAAATATACATTACTGGACTTTATCATTGGCATTCTAGATAATAATAACTTACCTTTTCAACACACTGATTGATAGGAATCACCCGATGTTCCATTTTTGTTGAAGATGAATTATCTTCTATTGATATGGTCTTCACATATAGGATCCGTCCATCTTATGGACTGGGCCCCAGGTACTTAAACATATCAATAATAAGATCTGCATATGGTCTTCACCTATAGGACCCATCCATCTTATGGACTAGGCCCTAGGTCTTAAAGATAACTATAACAAGATATGATCTTCACCTACAGGACCCATCCTTTTTTGGAATTGGGCCCTAGGAACTTAATCATATCTCTTACAAGATGTTGATGTTGTCTTTGCCTTTTGGATCCATGCTTCTTATGGATAAGACTCCATGTACTCAAGCACTTTTCTTTTTCTTGTGAAAGAACATCTGGAGGCACATACTCTCTGTTACAATAAAAACAACACATAAACCTAGAGCACAGTATCATATCAACTTTGGGCAAATTTTGGAAGAACACAGCTTTGCCAAAGCCCTAGTTCCGAACCCTGACATTGCTATGTATTCAACTTTATTTAAAATAATGCTTTTTACGAAGCTTTCCCTAAATTATTAACAAATTGGTTAAAGGGCAACAATTTAATGAAAAATGCAGCCTCCTCTATTACCCCTTAGCTGCCCTTACCATCTCCAATGAAGGTGCGTTTTCCACCATCCAAGGTAGAAATAAGCTTTTACCAATTTGCTAATAATTTAGACAAAGTAACAGAAAGAAATAACATGAAGAAATAGCACAAAGCCCTACAAAATATACATTACTGGACTTTATCATTAGCATTCTAGATAATAATAACTTACCTTTTCAACACACTGATTGATAGGAATCACCCGATGTTCCATTTTTGTTGAAGATGAATTAGCTTCTCTTGATATGGTCTTCACCTATAGGATCCGTCCATCTTATGGACTGGGCCCCAGGTACTTAAACATATCAATAATAAGATCTGCTTATGGTCTTCACCTATAGGACCCATCCATCTTATGGACTAGGCCCTTAGGTCTTAAAGATAACTATAACAAGATTTGAACTTCACCTATAGGACCCATCCTTTTTTGGAATTGGGCCCTAGGAACTTAATCATATCTCTTACAAGATGTTGATGTAGTCTTTGCCTTTTGGATCCATGCTTCTTATGGATAAGACTCCTTGTATTCAAGCACTTCTCTTTTTCTTGTGAAAGAACATCTGGAGAGACATACTTTCTGTTACAATAAAAACAACACATAAACCAAGAGCACAGTATCATATCAACTTTGGGCAAATTTTGGAAGAACACAGCTTTGCCAAAGCACTAGTTCCGAACCTTGACTCTGCTATGTATTGAATTTTATGTAAAATAATGCTTTTACGAAGCTTTCCCTAAATTATTAACACATTGGTTAAAGGGCACCTATTTAATGAAAAATGCAGCCTCCTCCATAACCCCTCAGCTGCCCTTACCATCTCCAATGAAGGTGCGTTTTCGACCATCCAAGGTAGAAATAAGCTTTTAACAATTTGCTAATAATTTAGACAAAGTAGCAGAAAGAATTAACATGAAGAAATAGCACAAAGCCCTACAAAATATACATTACTGGACTTTATCATTGGCATTCTAGATAATAATAACTTACCTTTTCAACACACTGATTGATAGGAATCACCCGATGTTCCATATTTGTTGAAGATGAATTAGCTTCTATTGATATGGTCTTCACCTATAGGATCCGTCCATCTTATGGACTGGGCCCCAGGTACTTAAACATATCAATAATATGATCTGCATATGGTCTTCACCTATAGGACCCATCCATCTTATAGACTAGGCCCTAGGTCTTAAAGATAACTATAACAAGATATGATCTTCACCTACAGGACCCATCCTTTTTTGGAATTGGGCCCTAGGAACTTAATCATATCTCTTACAAGATGTTGATGTTGTCTTTGCCTTTTGGATCCATGCTTCTTATGGATAAGACTCCATGTACTCAAGCACTTTTCTTTTTCTTGTGAAAGAACATCTGGAGGCACATACTCTCTGTTACAATAAAAACAACACATAAACCTAGAGCACAGTATCATATCAACTTTGGGCAAATTTTGGAAGAACACAGCTTTGCCAAAGCCCTAGTTCCGAACCCTGACATTGCTATGTATTCAACTTTATTTAAAATAATGCTTTTTACGAAGCTTTCCCTAAATTATTAACACATTGGTTAAAGGGCACCTATTTAATGAAAAATGCAGCCTCCTCCATAACCCCTCAGCTGCCCTTACCATCTCCAATGAAGGTGCGTTCTCGACCATCCAAGGTAGAAATAAGCTTTTACCAATTTGCTAATAATTTAGACAAAGTAACAGAAAGAATTAACATGAAGAAATAGCACAAAGACCTACAAAATATACATTACTGGACTTTATCATTGGCATTCTAGATAATAATAACTTACCTTTTCAACACACTGATTGATAGGAATCACCCGATGTTCCATTTTTGTTGAAGATGAATTAGCTTCTATTGATATGGTCTTCACCTATAGGATCCGTCCATCTTATGGACTGGGCCCCAGGTACTTAAACATATCAATAATAAGATCTGCATATGGTCTTCACCTATAGGACCCATCCATCTTATGGACTAGGCCCTAGGTCTTAAAGATAACTATAACAAGATATGATCTTCACCTACAGGACCCATCCTTTTTTGGAATTGGGCCCTAGGAACTTAATCATATCTCTTACAAGATGTTGATGTTGTCTTTGCCTTTTTGGATCCATGTTTCTTATGGATAAGACTCCATGTACTCAAGCACTTTTCTTTTTCTTGTCAAAGAACATCTGGAGGCACATACTCTCTCTTACAATAAAAACAACTCATAAACCTAGAGCACAGTATCATATCAACTTTGGGCAAATTTTGGAAGAACACAGCTTTGCCAAAGCCCTAGTTCCGAACCCTGACATTGCTATGTATTCAACTTTATTTAAAATAATGCTTTTTACGAAGCTTTCCCTAAATTATTAACAAATTGGTTAAAGGGCACCTATTTAATGAAAAATGCAGCCTCCTCCATAACCCCTTAGCTGCCCTTACCATCTCCAATGAAGGTGCGTTTTCGACCATCCAAGGTAGAAATAAGCTTTTACCAATTTGCTAATAATTTAGACAAAGTAACAGAAAGAAATAACATGAAGAAATAGCACAAAGCCCTACAAAATATACATTACTGGACTTTATCATTGGCATTCTAGATAATAATAACTTACCATTTCAACACACTGATTGATAGGAATCACCCGATGTTCCATTTTTGTTGAAGATGAATTAGCTTCTCTTGATATGGTCTTCACCTATAGGATCCGTCCATCTTATGGACTGGGCCCCAGGTACTTAAACATATCAATAATAAGATCTGCATATGGTCTTCACCTATAGGACCCATCCATCTTATGGACTAGGCCCTAGGTCTTAAAGATATCTATAACAAGATATGAACTTCACCTATAGGACCCATCCTTTTTGGAATTGGGCCCTAGGAACTTAATCATATCTCTTACAAGATGTTGATGTTGTCTTTGCCTTTTGGATCCATGCTTCTTATGGATAAGACTCCTTGTACTCAAGCACTTCTCTTTTTCTTGTGAAAGAACATCTGGAGAGACATACTCTCTGTTACAATAAAAACAACACATAAACCAAGAGCACAGTATCATATCAACTTTGGGCAAATTTTGGAAGGACACAGCTTTGCCAAAGCACTAGTTCCGGACCTTGACTTTGCTATGTATTGAATTTTATGTAAAATAATGCTTTTTACGAAGCTTTCCCTAAATTATTAACACATTGGTTAAAGGGCACCTATTTAATGAAAAATGCAGCCTCCTCCATAACCCCTTAGCTGCCCTTACCATCTCCAATAAAGGTGCGTTTTCAACCATCCAAGGTAGAAATAAGCTTTTACCAATTTGCTAATAATTTAGACAAAGTAACAGAAATAAATAACATGAAGACATAGCACAAAGCCCTACAAAATATACATTACTGGACTTTATCATTGGCATTCTAGATAATAATAACTTACCTTTTCAACACACTGATTGATTGGAATCACCCGATGTTCCATTTTTGTTGAAGATGAATTAGCTTCTATTGATATGGTCTTCACCTATAGGATCCGTCCATCTTATGGACTGGGCCCCAGGTACTTAAACATATCAATAATAAGATCTGCATATGGTCTTCACCTATAGGACCCATCCATCTTATGGACTAGGCCCTAGGTCTTAAAGATAACTATAACAAGATATGATCTTCACCTACAGGACCCATCCTTTTTGGAATTGGGCCCTAGGAACTTAATCATATCTCTTACAAGATGTTGATGTTGTCTTTGCCTTTTGGATCCATGCTTCTTATGGATAAGACTCCATGTACTCAAGCACTTTTCTTTTTCTTGTGAAAGAACATCTGGAGGCACATACTCTCTGTTACAATAAAAACAACACATAAACCAAGAGCACAGTATCATATCAACTTTGGGAAATTTTGGAAGGACACAGCTTTGCCAAAGCACTAGTTCCGAACCTTGACTCTGCTATGTATTGAATTTTATGTAAAATAATGCTTTTTACGAATCTTTCCCTAAATTATTAACAAATTGGTTAAAGGGCACCTATTTAATGAAAAATGAAGCCTCCTCCATAACCCCTTAGCTGCACTTACCATCTCCAATAAAGGTGCGTTTTGAATCATCCAAGGTAGAAATAAGCTTTTACCAATTTGCTAATAATTTAGACAAAGTAAAGAAAAGAAATAACATGAAGAAATAGCACAAAGCCCTACAAAATATACATTACTGGACTTTATCATTGGCATTCTAGATAATAATAACTTACCTTTTCAACACACTGATTGATAGGAATCACCCGATGTTCCATTTTTGTTGAAGATGAATTAGCTTCTATTGATATGGTCTTCACCTATAGGATCCGTCCATCTTATGGACTGGGCCCCAGGTACTTAAACATATCAATAATAAGATCTGCATATGGTCTTCACCTATAGGACCCATCCATCTTATGGACTAGGCCCTAGGTCTTAAAGATAACTATAACAAGATATGATCTTCACCTACAGGACCCATCCTTTTTGGAATTGGGCCCTAGGAACTTAATCATATCTCTTACAAGATGTTGATGTTGTCTTTGCCTTTTGGATCCATGTTTCTTATGGATAAGACTCTATGTACTCAAGCACTTTTCTTTTTCTTGTGAAAGAACATCTGGAGGCACATACTCTCTGTTACAATAAAAACAACTCATAAACCTAGAGCACAGTATCATATCAACTTTGGGCAAATTTTGGAAGAACACAGCTTTGCCAAAGCCCTAGTTCCGAACCCTGACATTGCTATGTATTCAACTTTATTTAAAATAATGCTTTTTACGAAGCTTTCCTAAATTATTAACAAATTGGTTAAAGGGCACCTATTTAATGAAAAATGCAGCCTCCTCCATAACCCCTTAGCTGCCCTTACCATCTCCAATGAAGGTGCGTTTTCGACCATCCAAGGTAGAAATAAGCTTTTACCAATTTGCTAATAATTTAGACAAAGTAACAGAAAGAAATAACATGAAGAAATAGCACAAAGCCCTACAAAATATACATTACTGGACTTTATCATTGGCATTCTAGATAATAATAACTTACGTTTTCAACACACTGATTGATAGGAATCACCCGATGTTCCATTTTTGTTGAAGATGAATTAGCTTCTATTGATATGGTCTTCACCTATAGGATCCGTCCATCTTATGGACTGGGCCCCAGGTACTTAAACATATCAATAATAAGATCTGCATATGGTCGTCACCTATAGGACCCATCCATCTTATGGACTAGGCCCTAGGTCTTAAAGATAACTATATCAAGATATGATCTTCACCTACAGGACCCATCCTTTTTTGGAATTGGGCCCTAGAAACTTAATCATATCTCTTACAAGATGTTGATGTTGTCTCTGCTTTTGGATCCATTCTTCTTATGGATAAGACTCCATGTACTCAAGCACTTTTCTTTTTCTTGTGAAAGAACATCTGGAGGCACATACTCTCTGTTACAATAAAAACAACACATAAACCAAGAGCACAGTATCATATCAACTTTGGGCAAATTTTGGAAGGACACAGCTTTGCCAAAGCACTAGTTCCGAACCTTGACTCTGCTATGTATTGAATTTTATGTAAAATAATGCTTTTTACGAAGCTTTCCCTAAATTATTAACACATTGGTTAAAGGGCACCTATTTAATGAAAAATGCAGCCTCCTCCATAACCCCTTAGCTGCCCATACCATCTCCAATAAAGGTGCGTTTCGACCATCCAAAGTAGAAATAAGCTTTTACCAATTTGCTAATAATTTAGACAAAGTAACAGAAATAAATAACATGAAATCATAGCACAAAGCCCTACAAAATATACATTACTGGACTTTATCATTGGCATTCTAGATAATAATAACTTACCTTTTCAACACACTGATTGATAGGAATCACCCGATGTTCCATTTTTGTTGAAGATGAATTAGCTTCTATTGATATGGTCTTCACCTATAGGATCCGTCCATCTTATGGACTGGGCCCCAGGTACTTAAACATATCAATAATAAGATCTGCATATGGTCTTCACCTATAGGACCCATCCATCTTATGGACTAGGCCCTAGGTCTTAAAGATAACTATAACAAGATATGATCTTCACCTACAGGACCCATCCTTTTTGGAATTGGGCCCTAGGAACTTAATCATATCTCTTACAAGATGTTGATGTTGTCTTTGCCTTTGGATCCATGTTTCTTATGGATAAGACTCTATGTACTCAAGCACTTTTCTTTTTCTTGTGAAAGAACATCTGGAGGCACATACTCTCTGTTACAATAAAAACAACTCATAAACCTAGAGCACAGTATCATATCAACTTTGGGCAAATTTTGGAAGAACACAGCTTTGCCAAAGCCCTAGTTCCGAACCCTGACATTGCTATGTATTCAACTTTATTTAAAATAATGCTTTTACGAAAGCTTTCCTAAATTATTAACAAATTGGTTAAAGGGCACCTATTTAATGAAAAATGCAGCCTCCTCCATAACCCCTTAGCTGCCCTTACCATCTCCAATGAAGGTGCGTGTTCGACCATCCAAGGTAGAAATAAGCTTTTACCAATTTGCTAATAATTTAGACAAAGTAACAGAAAGAAATAACATGAAGAAATAGCACAAAGCCCTACAAAATATACATTACTGGACTTTATCATTGGCATTCTAGATAATAATAACTTACCTTTTCAACACACTGATTGATAGGAATCACCCGATGTTCCATTTTTGTTGAAGATGAATTAGCTTCTATTGATATGGTCTTCACCTATAGGATCCGCTCCATCTTATGGACTGGGCCCCAGGTACTTAAACATATCAATAATAAGATCTGCATATGGTCGTCACCTATAGGACCCATCCATCTTATGGACTAGGCCCTAGGTCTTAAAGATAACTATAACAAGATATGATCTTCACCTACAGGACCCATCCTTTTTGGAATTGGGCCCTAGGAACTTAATCATATCTCTTACAAGATGTTGATGTTGTCTTTGCCTTTTGGATCCATGCTTCTTATGGATAAGGCTCCATGTACTCAAGCACTTTTCTTTTTCTTGTGAAAGAACATCTGGAGGCACATACTCTCTGTTACAATAAAAACAACACATAAACCTAGAGCACAGTATCATATCAACTTTGGGCAAATTTTGGAAGAACACAGCTTTGCCAAAGCCCTAGTTCGAACCCTGACATTGCTATGTATTCAACTTTATTTAAAATAATGCTTTTTCGAAGCTTTCCTAAATTATTAACACATTGGTTAAAGGGCACCTATTTAATGAAAAATGCAGCCTCCTCCATAACCCCTCAGCTGCCCTTACCATCTCCAATGAAGGTGCGTTTCCGACCATCCATGGTAGAAATAAGCTTTTACCAATTTGCTAATAATTTAGACAAAGTAACAGAAAGAATTAACATGAAGAAATAGCACAAAGCCCTACAAAATATACATTACTGGACTTTATCATTGGCATTCTAGATAATAATAACTTACCTTTTCAACACACTGATTGATAGGAATCACCCGATGTTCCATTTTTGATGAAGATGAATTAGCTTCTATTGATATGGTCTTCACCTATAGGATCCGTCCATCTTATGGACTGGGCCCCAGGTACTTAAACATATCAATAATAAGATCTGCTTATGGTCTTCACCTATAGGACCCATCCATCTTATGGACTAGGCCCTAGGTCTTAAAGATATCTATAACAAGATATGATCTTCACCTATAGGACCCATCCTTTATTTGGAATTGGGCCCTAGGAACTTAATCATATCTCTTACAAGATGTTGATGTTGTCTTTGCCTTTTGGATCCATGCTTCTTATGGATAAGACTCCTTGTACTCAAGCACTTCTCTTTTTCTTGTGAAAGAACATCTGGAGAGACATACTCTCTGTTACAATAAAAACAACACATAAACCAAGAGCACAGTATCATATCAACTTTGGGCAAATTTTGGAAGGACACAGCTTTGCCAAAGCACTAGTTCCGAACCTTGACTTTGCTATGTATTGAATTTTATGTAAAATAATGCTTTTTACGAACCTTTCCCTAAATTATTAACACATTGGTTAAAGGGCACCTATTTAATGAAAAATGCAGCCTCCTCCATAACCCCTCAGCTTCCCTTACCATCTCCAATGAAGGTGTGTTTTCGACCATCCAAGGTAGAAATAAGCTTTTACCAATTTGCTAATAAGTTAGACAAAGTAACAGAAATAAATAACATGAAGAAATAGCACAAAGCTCTACAAAATATACATTACTGGACTTTATCATTGGCATTCTAGTTAATAACTTACCTTTTCAACACACTGATTGATAGGAATCACCCGATGTTCCATTTTTGTTGAAGATGAATTAGCTTCTATTGATATGGTCTTCACCTATAGGATCCGTCCATCTTATGGACTGGGCCCCAGGTACTTAAACATATCAATAATAAGATCTGCATATGGTCTTCACCTATAGGACCCATCCATCTTATGGACTAGGCCCTAGGTCTTAAAGATAACTATAACAAGATATGAATCTTCACCTATAGGACCCATCCTTTTTGGAATTGGGCCCTAGGAACTTAATCATATCTCTTACAAGATGTTGATGTAGTCTTTGCCTTTTGGATCCATGCTTCTTATGGATAAGACTCCTTGTATTCAAGCACTTCTCTTTTTCTTGTGAAAGAACATCTGAGAGACATACTTTCTGTTACAATAAAAACAACACATAAAACCAAGAGCACAGTATCATATCAACTTTGGGCAAATTTTGGAAGGACACAGCTTTGCCAAAGCACTAGTTCGAACCTTGACTCTGCTATGTATTGAATTTTATGTAAAATAATGCTTTTACGAAGCTTTCCTAAATTATTAACACATTGGTTAAAGGGCACCTATTTAATGAAAAATGCAGCCTCCTCCATAACCCCTTAGCTGCCCTTACCATCTCCAATGAAGGTGCGTTTCCACCATCCAAGGTAGAAATAAGCTTTTACCAATTTGCTAATAATTTAGACAAAGTAACAGAAATAAATAACATGAAGACATAGCACAAAGCCCTACAAAATATACATTACTGGACTTTATCATTGGCATTCTAGATAATAATAACTTACCTTTTCAACACACTGATTGATAGGAATCACCCGATGTTCCATTTTTGTTGAAGATGAATTAGCTTCTATTGATATGGTCTTCACCTATAGGATCCGTCCATCTTATGGACTGGGCCCCAGGTACTTAAACATATCAATAATAAGATCTGCTTATGGTCTTCACCTATAGGACCCATCCATCTTATGGACTAGGCCCTAGGTCTTAAAGATATCTATAACAAGATATGATCTTCACCTATAGGACCCATCCTTTTTGGAATTGGGCCCTAGGAACTTAATCATATCTCTTACAAGATGTTGATGTTGTCTTTGCCTTTTGGATCCATGCTTCTTATGGATAAGACTCCTTGTACTCAAGCACTTCTCTTTTTCTTGTGAAAGAACATCTGGAGAGACATACTCTCTGTTACAATAAAACAACACATAAACCTAGAGCACAGTATCATATCAACTTTGGGCAAATTTTGGAAGGACACAGCTTTGCCAAAGCACTAGTTCCGAACCTTGACTCTGCTATGTATTGAATTTTATGTAAAATAATGCTTTTTACGAAGCTTTCCCTAAATTATTAACACATTGGTTAAAGGGCACCTATTTAATGAAAAATGCAGCCTCCTCCATAACCCCTTAGCTGCCCTTACCATCTCCAATGAAGGTGCGTTTCGACCATCCAAGGTAGAAATAAGCTTTTACCAATTTGCTAATAATTTAGACAAAGTAACAGAAAGAAATAACATGAAGAAATAGCACAAAGCCCTACAAAATATACATTACTGGACTTTATCATTGGCATTCTAGATAATAATAACTTACCTTTTCAACACACTGATTGATAGGAATCACCCGATGTTCCATTTTTGTTGAAGATGAATTAGCTTCTATTGATATGGTCTTCACCTATAGGATCCGTCCATCTTATGGACTGGGCCCCAGGTACTTAAACATATCAATAATAAGATCTGCTTATGGTCTTCACCTATAGGACCCATCCATCTTATGGACTAGGCCCTAGGTCTTAAAGATATCTATAACAAGATATGATCTTCACCTATAGGACCCATCCTTTTTGGAATTGGGCCCTAGGAACTTAATCATATCTCTTACAAGATGTTGATGTTGTCTTTGCCTTTTGGATCCATGCTTCTTATGGATAAGACTCCATGTACTCAAGCACTTTTCTTTTTCTTGTGAAAGAACATCTGGAGGCACATACTCTCTGTTACAATAAAAACAACACATAAACCTAGAGCACAGTATCATATCAACTTTGGGCAAATTTTGGAAGAACACAGCTTTGCCAAAGCCCTAGTTCCGAACCCTGACATTGCTATGTATTCAACTTTATTTAAAATAATGCTTTTTACGAAGCTTTCCTAAATTATTAACAAATTGGTTAAAGGGCACCTATTTAATGAAAAATGCAGCCTCCTCCATAACCCCTTAGCTGCCCTTACCATCTCCAATGAAGGTGCGTTTTCCACCATCCAAGGTAGAAATAAGCTTTTACCAATTTGCTAATAATTTAGACAAAGTAACAGAAAGAAATAACATGAAGAAATAGCACAAAGCCCTACAAAATATACATTACTGGACTTTATCATTAGCATTCTAGATAATAATAACTTACCTTTTCAACACACTGATTGATAGGAATCACCCGATGTTCCATTTTTGTTGAAGATGAATTAGCTTCTCTTGATATGGTCTTCACCTATAGGATCCGTCCATCTTATGGACTGGGCCCCAGGTACTTAAACATATCAATAATAAGATCTGCTTATGGTCTTCACCTATAGGACCCATCCATCTTATGGACTAGGCCCTAGGTCTTAAAGATATCTATAACAAGATATGATCTTCACCTATAGGACCCATCCTTTTTGGAATTGGGCCCTAGGAACTTAATCATATCTCTTACAAGATGTTGATGTTGTCTTTGCCTTTGGATCCATGCTTCTTATGGATAAGACTCCTTGTACTCAAGCACTTCTCTTTTTCTTGTGAAAGAACATCTGGAGAGACATACTCTCTGTTACAATAAAAACAACACATAAACCAAGAGCACAGTATCATATCAACTTTGGGCAAATTTTGGAAGGACACAGCTTTGCCAAAGCACTAGTTCCGAACCTTGACTCTGCTATGTATTGAATTTTATGTAAAATAATGCTTTTACGAAGCTTTCCCTAAATTATTAACACATTGGTTAAAGGGCACCTATTTAATGAAAAATGCAGCCTCCTCCATAACCCCTTAGCTGCCCTTACCATCTCCAATGAAGGTGCGTTTCGACCATCCAAGGTAGAAATAAGCTTTTACCAATTTGCTAATAATTTAGACAAAGTAACAGAAATAAATAACATGAAGAAATAGCACAAAGCTCTACAAAATATACATTACTGGACTTTATCATTGGCATTCTAGATAATAATAACTTACCTTTTCAACACACTGATTGATAGGAATCACCCGATGTTCCATTTTTGTTGAAGATGAATTAGCTTCTATTGATATGGTCTTCACCTATAGGATCCGTCCATCTTATGGACTGGGCCCCAGGTACTTAAACATATCAATAATAAGATCTGCTTATGGTCTTCACCTATAGGACCCATCCATCTTATGGACTAGGCCCTAGGTCTTAAAGATATCTATAACAAGATATGATCTTCACCTACAGGACCCATCCTTTTTGGAATTGGGCCCTAGGAACTTAATCATATCTCTTACAAGATGTTGATGTTGTCTTTGCCTTTGGATCCATGCTTCTTATGGATAAGACTCCATGTACTCAAGCACTTTTCTTTTTCTTGTGAAAGAACATCTGGAGGCACATACTCTCTGTTACAATAAAAACAACACATAAACCTAGAGCACAGTATCATATCAACTTTGGGCAAATTTTGAAGAACACAGCTTTGCCAAAGCCCTAGTTCCGAACCCTGACATTGCTATGTATTCAACTTTATTTAAAATAATGCTTTTACTGAAGCTTTCCTAAATTATTAACACATTGGTTAAAGGGCACCTATTTAATGAAAAATGCAGCCTCCTCCATAACCCCTTAGCTGCCCTTACCATCTCCAATGAAGGTGCGTTTTCCACCATCCAAGGTAGAAATAAGCTTTTACCAATTTGCTAATAATTTAGACAAAGTAACAGAAAGAAATAACATGAAGAAATAGCACAAAGCCCTACAAAATATACATTACTGGACTTTATCATTGGCATTCTAGATAATAATAACTTACCTTTTCAACACACTGATTGATAGGAATCACCCGATGTTCCATTTTTGTTGAAGATGAATTAGCTTCTATTGATATGGTCTTCACCTATAGGATCCGTCCATCTTATGGACTGGGCCCCAGGTACTTAAACATATCAATAATAAGATCTGCTTATGGTCTTCACCTATAGGACCCATCCATCTTATGGACTAGGCCCTAGGTCTTAAAGATATCTATAACAAGATATGATCTTTCACCTATAGGACCCATCCTTTTTGGAATTGGGCCCTAGGAACTTAATCATATCTCTTACAAGATGTTGATGTTGTCTTTGCCTTTTGGATCCATGCTTCTTATGGATAAGACTCCTTGTACTCAAGCACTTCTCTTTTTCTTGTGAAAGAACATCTGGAGAGACATACTCTCTGTTACAATAAAAACAACACATAAACCAAGAGCACAGTATCATATCAACTTTGGGCAAATTTTGGAAGGACACAGCTTTGCCAAAGCACTAGTTCGAACCTTGACTCTGCTATGTATTGAATTTTATGTAAAATAATGCTTTTACGAAGCTTTCCTAAATTATTAACACATTGGTTAAAGGGCACCTATTTAATGAAAAATGCAGCCTCCTCCATAACCCCTTAGCTGCCCTTACCATCTCCAATGAAGGTGCGTTTTCGACCATCCAAGGTAGAAATAAGCTTTTTACCAATTTGCTAATAATTTAGACAAAGTAACAGAAAGAAATAACATGAAGAAATAGCACAAAGCCCTACAAAATATACATTACTGGACTTTATCATTGGCATTCTAGATAATAATAACTTACCTTTTCAACACACTGATTGATAGGAATCACCCGATGTTCCATTTTTGTTGAAGATGAATTAGCTTCTATTGATATGGTCTTCACCTATAGGATCCGTCCATCTTATGGACTGGGCCCCAGGTACTTAAACATATCAATAATAAGATCTGCATATGGTCTTCACCTATAGGACCCATCCATCTTATGGACTAGGCCCTAGGTCTTAAAGATAACTATAACAAGATATGATCTTCACCTACAGGACCCATCCTTTTTGGAATTGGGCCCTAGGAACTTAATCATATCTCTTACAAGATGTTGATGTTGTCTTTGCCTTTTGGATCCATGCTTCTTATGGATAAGACTCCATGTACTCAAGCACTTTTCTTTTTCTTGTGAAAGAACATCTGGAGGCACATACTCTCTGTTACAATAAAAACAACACATAAACCTAGAGCACAGTATCATATCAACTTTGGGCAAATTTTGAAGAACACAGCTTTGCCAAAGCCCTAGTTCCGAACCCTGACATTGCTATGTATTCAACTTTATTTAAAATAATGCTTTTTACGAAGCTTTCCTAAATTATTAACAAATTGGTTAAAGGGCACCTATTTAATGAAAATGCAGCCTCCTCCATAACCCCTTAGCTGCCCTTACCATCTCCAATGAAGGTGCGTTTTCACCATCC
>JAKVIS010002144.1:0-25356 GCA_033119425.1 Bufotes viridis
AATTGGGGCAGGACGGCTGACACCATGATGAGCTAAATATATAGTTTGCATTTACTGACATAGGGTCACTGTTACATGCATAACAGAGCAGTTGAGAACAGCTGACCTCCCCTAACAGATGTCCAGACATTGTAAAGAATGCTGCCCCCTACAGGCCTTTATTAGGGTGTGTTCACGTGTAGGTTTTGCTGTCTGTTTTCTGAACTTTGCAGTTTTGGCACATTTTTGCTACTGACCTTTTGGATTTGAAAAAAAAAGGCAGTTGTTTAGTAAAAAAAAGAAAAAAAGACTCCACTAAAAAAAGCTCCATAAAAATCTGCATGCACCCTTTGTGTCCCCACACAGTAGTTATGCCCCCTAGTGCCCCACACAGTAGTTATGCCCCGGGTGCCCCCCCACACAGTAGTTATGCCCCCCCTAGTGTCCCCACACAGTAGAATGGCACCTTAGTGCCCCACACAGTAGAATTCCACCTTAGTGCCCTGTAAGAGGGCGCAAGGTTCCGTCGTCGACGGAAGGTACGTGTCACCGAGGTTCCTGGCCTCGGTGAGATAAGAGCAGATTTTTGTGTCAGCAGCAGCTAGTGCTGCTTGACACATTGATATTTAGTATGGCTACAAAGCCGATCCGGGCCGGCTCTTGTTGGGAATAGTCAAGTGCTGGGTGGGAGACTATTCCCCACGGTCCAGGCCGGACTTTTCCGGGCCTTTAAAGGCAGCCACCTCAGCAGGTGGGAGGTGATTATCCTGGAAGCTGCTGGTGTTGCTGTGGAGCTCTCAGGGCTGAGAGCAGAGTCTGCAAACAGGCGTGCAGTCTACCTGGAAGCCGCTGGTGGAAACTTTGCGTGGCCGACCTAACTGCCAGGTGTGAACTAACACCGACCACTCAGGTGACCTTGCTGTGGGACTTATGTTTTTGCCGGGTGTTTTACCTTGTGTGAACAAGCACTAAAGACTGTTTCTGTTTTGCCTTGTGTGAACAAGCACTAAAGACTGTTTCTGTTTTGCCGAGTGTGAATAAAACACTTCTGCTTTACCCAGAGAACTGTATACCTTGCCTCTATACTGCGTCCATAAGCCTGTCTACCAGAGCAATTCCCCACATTTGGTGTCGGATGCGGGCATGCGCAGTGAGGCTGGCGTGAACGCCAAAGTTTTTGTTTTTGCTGTGTTGGACTGCATGTCATATATCAGGCCTGCAACTTTTGTGGTTTCTGGCAACATGGAGGCTGCTGTGAAAGCTCTCATGGAGGCTAACGTGCAGCAGAGGAGACCAATCAGCTACTTTTACAGCAGCAACAGGCTAATGAGCTACAGCAAAAAAGACATGAGGAGGCTATGTGTGCACAGCAGCAGGCGAACAATCTCCTAATGCAGCAGCTGATAGCCTTGCAGGAGTCGGTCGCGAACGTCCCAGCCAGGAGTTGCAACCACGACAGCCCGACTGTGTCTAACGCCAGGGACAAAGTCCGATCTGCCCTCAGGAAAATGGGTCCAGAAGACGATATAGAGGCATTCCTGATGGTGTTTGAAAGAACCGCCCGAGCAAGAGAGGCTGCCATTGGAGCAATGGGCTGAGGTGGTGGCGCCTTTTCTGGTGGGGGCGCACAAAAGGCCTATTTTGACCTCAGCTGTGAGGAGGCAAAGGACTATGAGAGGCTAAAAGGTGAGGTGTTGGCCAGGTTGGGAGTAAACACCTATGTGCGGCGCACAGAGTGTGTCAGTGGGTGTTTTCCGAGTCCCGACCCGTCCGGTCACAAGCCTATGACTTACTTCACCTAGTAAAAAAATGGCTCCAGCCTGAACTGTTGAGCCCTTCTCAGATGGTTGAAAGGGTCGTGAGTCGACAGGTTTGTGCGTGCCCTTCCGAGAGCCATACAGCGCTGGGTGGGACAAGGCGATCCAGGCAACCTGGAACAACTGGTTAGCCTGGTGGAGAGGTATATGGCCACTCAGGATTTGTTGAAGGACTCTGCTGTACTACCGAAAGTCACGTCAGCCCCAGTTGCCGACCCGGGATCCTGGAAAGGGATCCTACCTCATAAGGAGGGAGTGTATCTCCAGTCCGTGGGAGGAATACCCTGGGGAGGAGGGAGGCTGCGGGGGTCAGGTGTTGGCATTGTCAGGACTGGGGACATGTGGCCGCCAACTGCCCTAGGGCATCGAACCCATGGACTGCGGGTTCGCTCGCCGGTCCTCTCTTTTTGCCCAACCAGTGTATATAGCTGACCCCCTGCTGGCGCGGACACCCCTCCGATGTGTGACATCATGGTTAATGGACACTCCGTGCAGGCCCTGCTGGACTCTGGGAGCCTGGTAACTCTGGTCCATGAGTCGTTGGTAACAGAAAAACTCCCAGAAGGGCGAACCCTTACCATTGTCTGTATACATGGGGATCGCGGGAGTATCCCACTACTAAGGTTACCCTGACGGTGGGTGGGAAAGAGGTGCCACATGTCGTGGGAGTGGGGAGGCGGCTCCCTTATGCCGCAATATTGGGGAGGGACTTTCCCCTGTTCTGGTCTTTGTGGAGGAGCGGGTTGCCTACTTGTGGGAAGAAAAATGTCCGGGTCCCGAACCTGAGGACCCCGAAGCAGAGACACCAGCGGTAGGGGTGACCACTAATTCTGTGATAGAGGGAGACAACCCCACTAAGTGTAATGGTGGGAGGCGTGGAGGGCTTGCCACCGGGACCGGAGTTGGCAGACCTCAACGTCTCGGAGAAAATTTTGGGACCGCACAACACCGGGACCAAACCCTAGCCAGGAGCCTGGGAGAACGTTGTGGTAATTGATGGTAAACCCCAAAAACCTGGGGCGGAGTTAATGCTTCCCCGTTTTGTTGTTCACCAGGAAATGTTGTATCGGGTGAACCAAATCCGGGGTGAGAATATTGAACAGTTGGTGGTGCCCACGGCGTACCATAAGCTCGTTATGGAGCTTGCCCACCAGCATGTTCTTAGGGGACACTTGGGATGGCAGAAAACCCAGGACCGCATACTGCAGCGGTTTTATTGGCCCAGTGTTTTCAAAGAGGTAGAAAATTATTGTAAGTCCTGTCCAACCTGTCAGGTAAATAGCCCCCAGCCACATTTCCGTAGTCCTCTGGTACCTCTACCAATCATAGAGGTACCGTTTGAAGCTGAATCGCTATGGATCTAATAGGGCCCATACCGAAGTCCGCTAGGGAGCCACCAACACATTCTGGTCGTTCTCGATTACGCCACTCGGTATCCGGAGGCGGTGCCCCTGCGACATACATCAGCTAAGCTCATAGCTAAGGAGTTAATGGAAATGTTTTCCCGGGTGGGCCTGCCTAAGGAGGTTCCTGACAGACCAAGGGACCCCTTTTATGTCCAAGGTTATGAGGAACTGTGTAAATTGCTGCGTATTAAACAGTTGCGGACGTCCGTTTACCATCCGCTAAGCGGATGGTCTCGTCGAAAGGTTTAACCAAGCGTTAAAAAATATGTTAAAAAGGGTGGTGTCTAGAGATGGGAGGGACTGGGACCTGCTTCTGCCCTATCTCATGTTCGCAGTGCGAGAGGTGCCCCAGGCCTCTACTGGGTTCTCGCCCTTCGAACTGCTTTATGGCCGACACCCTCGGGGCCTGTTAGACATCGCCAAGGAAGCATGGGAACAACAACCCGTCCCCCACAAAAGTGTCATTGAGTATGTCACCCAGATGCAGGAACGGATGGAAAGGGTGTTGCCGCTGGTCCGGGGAGCATATGGAGGCAGCGCAACAAGCCCAGAGTAGGGTGTATAATCGTCAGGCTCGAGTGCGGGACTTCAATCCGAGGAGATCGGGTTTTGGTTCTGGTACCCACCCTTGACAGCAAGTTCCTAGCTAGGTGGCAGGGCCCCTATGAGGTAATCGAGAAGGTAGGGAAGTAAATTACAAAGTACACCAGCCAGGGCGGCGCAAGCCGAGCAGGTGTACCACGTGAATTTACTAAAGCCGTGGAAAGATAGGGACTCGGCCGACGACCACAGCCCCCGTCCAGGGCTTCTAGGTGAAAAGGGTCCAGCCCCACAGTTTGAGGCCTGTGAAGCAGTAACCACGGTAAAAATTGCAGACAGCCTGTCTTCCAAACAAGTTCAGGAAGTAAGGGAGTTCATCAGTCGGAACACGGATGTGTTCTCGGACCTCCTAGCCGCACTTCCCTCATCCAACATGATATCGTCACGGAGCCTCAGGCCAAGATCGGTTAAAACCATACCGGGTACCCGAGGCTCGGCGACGGACCATCGCGGAGGAAGTGCAATTAATGTTGAAGCTTGATGTCATTGAGGAGTCGAAAAGTGAATGGGCAAGTCCCATAGTCCTAATACCCAAGCCGGATGGGACGTTGCGGTTCTGCAACGATTTTCGCAAGTTAAATGAAGTGTCCAAGTTTGATGCGTATCCCATGCCCGGGTAGACGAGCTTGTTGAGAATTTAGGGCAAGCCCGTTATTTTCTGTGCTAGACCTCACTAAAGGGTACTGGCAGGTACCCTTAGCGAGTCGGCCAAGGAAAAACTGCTTTGTTACCCCGCAGGGCCTGTATCATTACAAGGTATTACCCTTTGGCCTGCATGGCGCCCCTGCCACTTTCCAAGGTTAATGGACATTGTGCTGCGACCTCATCGTCGGTGCGCCTCGGCCTACTTAGATGATGTAGTCATCCACAGCACCGACTGGGAAAGCCATTTGCCCAAAGTACAGGCGGTAGTGGATGCCCTTAGAAAAGCTGGACTAACCGCTAATCCAAAAAAGTGTGCCATTGGGTTAGAAGAGACCAAGTATCTGGGGTATGTCATTGGGCGGGGACTCATCAAACCTCAGGTAAATAAGATAGAGGCAATACGTAATTGGCCCGACCGGTCACCACCAGGCAGGTAAAATCGTTCCTGGGGATTGTAGGGTACTACATGAGGTTTGTGCCCCACTTTGCCACGATAGCAGCACCATTGACAGACCTGTTGAAGGGACGGAAGTCCGGAAAGGTTCACTGGAGTGAGAAGGCAGAAGAGGCTTTCTCTGCATTGAAGTCGGCCCTGTGTGGGTCCCCGGTTTTGGTGACACCCGACTTCAACAGGGAGTTCATAGTACAGACGGATGCCTCGGAGGTAGGCCTCGGCGCTGTACTGTCTCAGGAAGTCAACGGCGAAGAACATCCCGTTGTCTTCCTGAGCCGTAAGCTCAACCCAGCCGAGACCAGGTATGAGTATAGTGGAGAGGGAGTGCCTGGCTATCAAGTGGGCACTCGAGTCTCTCCGCTATTACTTGTTAGGGAGGAAGTTCCGTCTGGTGACCGACCATTCCCCTCTCAAGTGGATGAGCCAGGCCAAGGAGAGGAATGCTCGGGTCACCAGGTGGTTCCTGTCCTTACAGAACTTCAAGTTCTCAGTAGAACACCGGGCAGGCCGCTTGCAGGGTAGCGGATGCCCTGTCCCGCGTCCACTGTCTCATGTGTGTTCACCCCCTCAGGGTTGAACAAAGGGAGGTATGTAAGAGGGCGCAAGGTTCCGTCGTCGACGGAAGGTACGTGTCACCGAGGTTCCTGGCCTCGGTGAGATAAGACCGGATTTTTGTGTCAGCAGCAGCTAGTGCTGCTTGACACGTGATATTTAGTATGGCTACAAAGCCGATCCGGGCCGGCTCTTATTGGGAATAGTCAAGTGCTGGGTGGGAGACTATTCCCCACGGTCCAGACCGGACTTTCCGGGCCTTTAAAGGCAGCCACCTCAGCAGGTGGGAGGTGATTATCCTGGAAGCTGCTGGTGTTGCTGTGGAGCTCTCAGGGCTGAGAGCAGAGTCTGCAAACAGGCGTGCAGTCTACCTGGAAGCCGCTGGTGGAAACTTTGCGTGGCCGACCTAACTGCCAGGTGTGAACTAACACCGACCACTCAGGTGACCTTGCTGTGGGACTTATGTTTTTGCCGGGTGTTTTACCTTGTGTGAACAAGCACTAAAGACTGTTTCTGTTTTGCCTTGTGTGAACAAGCACTAAAGACTGTTTGTTTCTGTTTTGCCGAGTGTGAATAAAACACTTCTGCTTTACCCAGCGAACTGTATACCTTGCCTCTATACTGCGTCCGCAAGCCTGTCTACCAGAGCAATTCCCCACAGCCCCCACACAGTAGTTATGTACCTCTAGTGCCCCCACACAGTAGTTATACCCCCTTAGTGCCCCACACAGTAGAATGCCCCCTTAGTGCCCCCACGCAGTAGTTATGCCCCCTTAGTGCCCCCACACAGTAGTTATGCCTCGTTAGTGCCCCCACACAGTAGTTATGCCTCGTTAGTGCCCCCACACAGTAGTTATGCCTCGTTAGTGCCCCCAGAGCAGTAGTAATGCCCCTTAGCGCCCTCTGGGACAGCAGTAGTGCATGCCCCCTTAGTGCCCTGACACAGTAGTTATTTTCCCTTAGTGCCCCCACACAGTAGTTATGTCCCCTTAGTGCCCCCACACAGTAGTTATACCCCTTAGTGCCCCACACAGTAGAATGGCCCCTTAGGGCCCCCAGACAGTAGTTATGCACCCCTAGTGCCCCCATACAGTAGTTATGCCCCTTAGTGTCCCAAAACAGTAGAATGACCCCTTAGTTCTGCCACACAGTAGAATGCCCCCCTTAATGCCGCCACACAGTAGTTATGCACCTATAGTGCCGCCACACAGTAGTTATGCCCCCTTAGTGCCCCCCAGAGTAGTTATGCCCCCTTAGTGCCCCACAGAGTATTTAGGCCCCTTAGGACCCTTTCACACGAGCAAGTTTTCCGCGCGGGTGCAATGCGTGACGTGATTGCATAGCACCCGCACTGAATCCGGATCCATTCATTTCAATGGATCTGTGTACATAACCTTTTTTATTTTATGCATCAGTTTTGCGCGAATAGGACTTCAGTGAAAAATGCATTGTATCCGGAAGCAAGTGCGGATGCAATGCGTTTTTCACTGATGGTTGATAGGAGATGTTGTTTGTAAACCTTCAGTTTTTGAAAAACGTCAAAATGTACTGCACCCACGTGGAAAAAACTGAACGCAATTGCAGACAAAACTGACTGAACTTGTTTGCAAAATGGTGAGTTTCCCTGAACGCATCCGGACCTAATCCGTCACGCTTGTGTGAAAGAGGCCTTAGTGCCCCCACACAGTAGTTATGCCCCCCTAGTGCCCCCCCCACACAGTAGTTATGCCCCCCTAGTGCCCCCACACAGTAGTTATGCCCCCCTAGTGTCCCCACACAGTAGTTATGCCCCCCTAGTGCCCACACACAGTAGTTATGCCCCCCTAGTGCCCCCTGTGGGGAGTCGCTCTGGTAGACAGCGGTGCGGGTGCAGTACAGAGGCAAAAGGAGTCCAGTAAGTGCAGCAAAACAGGGTTTATTCACACTTGCATAAAGTAAACAGTAAACAGTCACTTGGTGTTAACTCACACTCAGCAGAAAACGTGAGGCAAAACAAAAACAGCCCGACACAGGTTCCAGTCACCTGGGAGGTGTAGGTGCGGGTTCGCACCTGGCTGTCAGCCCAGCCGCAGGACAATCCACCTTCAGGCGTCCAGGAAAAACACCCCTTTTCTGAGCTCTTTTCTCCAGGTCAGAGAGCTCCACAGCACTATTAGCAGCTCCAGGATAATCACTCTCACACCTGCTGGTGCTGGCTGAGTTTTTAAACCCAGCCCAAAACCAGGACTGGGTCGTGGGGAGCAGCCACCCACCCTACACTTTAGCTGCTCCCGGTAAGAGCCGGCCCGGATCGGCTTTGCAGCCATGCTATTTAGCAAATGTGTCAGTAGCACTACCTGCTACTGACATCAACAAACGGCTCTTACCTCACCGAGGCTATGAACCTCGGTGACACGTACCTGCCATCTAGGATGGCACCCTGCACCTTACCACACCCCACACAGTAGAATGGCACCTTAGTGCCCCACAGAGTAGAATGGCACCTTAGTGCCCCCCACACTGTAGTTATGCCCCTTAGTGTCCCACACAGTAGAATTCCACCTTAGTGCCCCCACACAGTAGTTATGTACCTCTAGTGCCCCCACACAGTAGTTATACTCCCTTAGTGCCCCACACAGTAGAATGCCCCCTTAGTGCCCCCACATAGTAGTTATGCCTCGTTAGTGCCCCCACACAGAAGTTATGCCTCCTTAGTGCCCCCAAACAGTAGTAATGCTCCCTTAGTGCCCTGACACAGTAGTAATGCCCCCTTAGTGAGTGCCCTGACACAGTAGTCATTTTCCCTTAGTGCCCCCACACAGTAGTTATGTCCCCTTAGTGCCCCCACACAGTAGTTATACCCCTTAGTGCCCCACACAGTAGAATGGCCCCTTAGGGCCCCCACACAGTAGTTATGCACCCATAGTGCCCCCACACAGTACTTATGCCCCTTAGAGTCCCAAACAGTAGAATTCCCCATTAGTGACCCCACACAGTAGTTATGCCCCCTTAGTGCCCCACACAGTAGAATTCCCCCTTAGTGCCCCCACACAGTAGTTATTCACCCCTAGTGCCCCGGAAGCAGTAGAATGCCCCATTAGTGCCCCAATACAGTAATGCCCCCTTAGTGCCCCCATACAGTAGAATAGTCCCTTAATGCCCCCACAGTAATTATGCACCCCTAGTGCCCCCACACAGATGTTATGCCCCCCTTAATGCCTCCACACAGTCATTATGCCCCTTAGCGACCCACACAGTAGAATTCCCCCTTAGTGCCCCCACACAGTAGTTATGCACCCCTAGTGCCAACCACACAGTAGTTATGCCCCCTTAGTGCACCACACAGTAGAATCCCCCCTTCGTTCCCCCACACAGTAGTTATGCACCCCTAGTGCCCCCACACAGTAATTATGCCTCCTTAGTGCCCCCACACAATAGAATGCCCCCTTAGTGCCCCCACACAGTAGTTATGCCCTTAGTGCCCCCAAACAGTAGTTATGCCCCTTAGTGCCCCCACACAGTAGTTATGCCTCCTTAGTGCCCCCACACAGTAGAATGACCCCTTAGTTCTGCCACACAGTAGAATTCCCCCCTTAATGCCGCCACACAGTAGTTATGCACCTATAGTGCCGCCACACAGTAGTTATGCCCCCTTAGTGCAGCACACAGTAGTTATGCCCCCTTAGTGCCCCACAGAGTATTTAGGCCCGCTTAGACCCCTTTCACACGAGCAAGTTTTCCTCACGGGTGCAATGCGTGACGTGAACGCTTAGCACCCACACTGAATCCTGACCCATTCATTTCAATGTGTCTGTGTAGATGAGAGTTTTTATTTTATGCATCAGTTCTGCGCGAATAAGAATTCAGTGAAAAATGCATTGTATCCGGAAGCAAGTGCGGATGCAATGCGTTTTTCACTGATGGTTGATAGGAGATGTTGTTTGTAAACCTTCAGTTTTTGAAAAACGTCAAAATGTACTGCACCCACGCGGAAAAAACTGAACGCAATTGCAGACAAAACTGACTGAACTTGTTTGCAAAATGGTGAGTGTGGCGAAACCAACCGCGCCACTGGGTTTTGGAGGGGACAGATTGCCAGCCTCTTGCCCCAGGATTATGGGCCCTCTCATCAGCCCATGCTAAACCTAAACCCCATGGCGATTTTACTGTGTTTGTGGCATCTGAGCGCTGTTTGGATATATTGAGCGCTCAGATCCAAGCCATCTGGGGATATGTTAAAGGTCTGTGTGTACTGAAAAGGGTGAGACATTGTATATTGAATAATGATGTCTGTCCTATTGTCCCCACGTGTGTATTGGCGATTTCCCTTTGTCCTGAGAGATAATTGAATGAGTCCTCGATTGTCTCCAGGACAGAAGACATTGTGTATTCTCCTGCCTGTGATGATTACATTAACCCGTGTAGGGTAATTGTATCACAGGCAGAGGGGAGGGATATGCTGGGGGTGTCTGTATTGTCCCATTGTGTGTGATTGGCTGCTGTATCCCCTGTGTCGCAGTCTTCCTTCTGGTCCCCTAGGGTAGTGTCCACCAGGTGGGAGACCTGCATAAATACCGGGCAGGCAGCCCTCAATAAAAAGAATTCCTGTTTAACCATTAATACGGAGCCTCGTCTCGTACTTGGGGGAATTGCTACGTCAGAACGTTCTCTTGCCTGTTCCAGGAAAGGAGGACTTCGTGATGGTTCCAGTTCGGTGGATTCCAGCGGTTGTGGGTTGCTGTGCTCTTCGCCAGGGGAATCGCCCGAACGGTATTAACCCTCACTATACCGGGTTATACCGTAACAACTGGTGGCAAGCAGCGGGATCGTTCCTACAGCCAGAAGGACCGCAACAGAAGGCACCGTGGATTTTACAATTTGAGGGCAAAGCGTGTCCCAGTACAGCACCGGTATGGAACCACTAGTGGAGTATGATGAGGGTGTCATGGATGACCGAGATGCAGTCCGCAAAGGCATCTGGTACCAGGCACTGGGTATTGTGGAGTATCTGCAGGGACGAGAGGCTCCCCAAGGACGAGCAGCGACAGCAGAAGCGAGTAGCCCTGCGGATGCCCTTCCTAGGAGAGCAGCCCCTGGAAGAGTGGGTAGAAGACCTGAAGCACCTGGTAGGGCGGGAGATGTGGCTGGAAGATGCCTACCAGGCACTCTGGTGGTATGAAGCTCGGTACCTACCCCGGACAGCCGAGCATGATATGCCAGAGGGAGAGGAGTTTGATGGTCCTGGCTTGTTATGGGAGACTTTTTCAGAGCTGGAGTTTGGGAGCCCTACACAAGCCCGGTTCAGGGACCTCTTTGAGTGGCGGGAGAGCAGGTATGACTGGGACGACACTCACAAAATTGAGCAAGACCTGGTCCACCTGGTGACCCGGGAGATGGAGCTGGAACAGGACTACCAGCAGCTGTTCCACTCCAGTGAGAGGGCTCAGCGAGAGAGCAGAGTGTCAGACCCAGGTCCAGAGCCCTTCAGCTGGGAGGATATTGTGGAGGTCTACTGGGAAGAACCCCAGGTGGCGGTGGAGATGGGACCGAGGTCTCTCCACCGGTCCTGCAGGGAATTGGGAGCCCAGTCTCCATTCCCCAGCGGCAGGCTGAGTTACAGGGGGCAGAGACAGTCGGTCCTGTCCCCCAGCGGCAGAGTCAAGTGCAGGGAATTGGGAGCCCAGGCTCCATTTCCCATCGGCAGAGTGTCCAGCAGGGAATAGAGAGCCCAGTCTCCTTTCCCCAGCAGCAGGACACTGTATTGGGAGCGGAGACAGACGGTCTCCCTCCCCAGAGGCTGGAAGTATGTATGGGAGAGGAGCTTGTTACCCCCTCTCCCCAGCGGCAGGCTAAGTTACAGAGGGCAGAGACAGTCGGTCCTGGCCCACAGCAGCAGAGTGACTTACTGGGAGAGGAGAGCCTTGTCCTCCCTCCCCATCGGCAGAGAGTCCGGCAGGGAATAGAGAGCCCAGTCTTCTTTCCCCAGCAGCAGGACACTGTGTTGGGAGCGGAGACAGTCGGTCTCCCTCCCCAGCGGCTGGAAGTATGTCTGGGAGAGAAGCTTGTTACCTGCTCTTCCCAGCAGCAGCTTAACATACCAGGGGGAGACAGTAAGCCCCACAACAGTGGAGATGGGACCGAGAGCTCTCCACCGGCCCTACAGGGATGCTGGGTAGTCGGCCCAGATCCCCAGCGGCAGCCGGATTTTAAGGGAGTAGGGACAGTCGGTCCTGCTCCCAGCGGCAGTATGTTTTGCAGGGAGAGAAGAGCATCGTCTCCATTCCCCATCGGCCGTGTGATTTACAGGGAATTGGGAGCTCAGTCTCCATCCCCCAGCGGCAGTTTAACGCACCAGGGGGAGACAGTAAGCCCCACAACAGTGCAGATGGGACCGTGGTCTCTGCACTCACAGCACAGGGGTAGGGACAGTCGGTCCTGTCCCCCAGCAACAGGGCCATTTAGCCAAAGGGGAGACAGTCGGTCTCCCCACAGCAGCATGGTGGTCTATCTAAAGGGGAGACAGTCGGTCTCCCTACAACAGCAGAGCTGTGTATCTAAAGGGAGACAGTCGGTCTCCCCTACAACAACCAGGCTCCAACCAGGCTACTTCCGTGGTAGCGCTGGCACCAGGGCAGAGTACCGCTGGTCTCTGCCCACTCAGCAACCCACTCAGGCAGTCTACCAGTCCCCCACACAGCCGTAGTGAGGCACATGGACATGGACAGGTTTATCCCTTGCTCAGGTGTAGTAACCATTTATTGTGGGTGGGCTGTACTGCTGTTTCTGTTTTGTGGGTGGGCTGCTGGACTAACAAGGGCACTGACCGGCAGAAGGTCAGATACCCTGTTAGTCTGTTTGGAAAAGAGGGAGATGTGTGGCGAAACCAACCGCGCCACTGGGTTTTGGAGGGGACAGATTGCCAGCCTCTTGCCCCAGGATTATGGGCCCTCTCATCAGCCCATGCTAAACTTAAACCCCATGGCGATTTGACTGTGTTTGTGGCATCTGAGCGCTGTTTGGATATATTGAGCGCTCAGATCCAAGCCATCTGGGGATATGTTAAATGTCTGTGTGTACTGTAAAGGGTGGGACATTGTATATTGAATAATGATGTCTGTCCTATTGTCCCCACGTGTGTATTGGCGATTTCCCTTTGTCCTGAGAGATAATTGAATGAGTCCTCGATTGTCTCCAGGACAGAAGACATTGTGTATTCTCCTGCCTGTGATGATTACATTAACCTGTGTAGGGTAATTGTATCACAGGCAGAGGGAAGAGATATGCTGGGGGTGTCTGTATTGTCCCATTGTGTGTGATTGGCTGCTGTATCCCCTGTGTCGCAGTCTTCCTTCTGGTCCCCTAGGGGAGTGTCCACCAGGTGGGAGACCTGCATAAATACCGGGCAGGCAGCCCTCAATAAAAAGAATTCCTGTTTAACCATTAATACGGAGCCTCGTCTCGTACTTGGGGGGAATTGCTACGTCAGAACGTTCTCTTGCCTGTTCCAGGAAAGGAGGACTTCGTATGGTTCCAGTTCGGTGGATTCCAGCGGTTGTGGGTAGCTGTGCTCTTCACCAGGGGAATCGCCCGAACGGTATTAACCCTCACTATACCGGGTTATACCGTAACAGTGAGAGTTTCCCTGAATGCATCCAGGACCTAATCCATCATGCTTGTGTGAAACAGGCCTTAGTGCCCCCACACAGTAGTTATGCCTCTTTAGTGCCCCCACACAGTAGTTATGCCTCCTTAGTGCCCCCACACAGTAGTTATGCCTCCTTAGTGCCCCCACACAGTAGTTATGCCTCCTTAGTGCCCCCACACAGTAGTTATGCCTCCTTAGAGTCTAATAAATGATACTAGATCTCTCTCTGGATCACACACTAGATCTCGCTGTCCTGACAGAATGATTATAATCATACATACTGGCTTCAGCAAAATGGCTCCTGCAGCTTCACTGAACTTCTCCACCTAGCACTACCCCTAGTGCATGGAGCATCACTTATATGAGATTAGATGGTTTGCTGATGTCACTAACAGATGTCTACCGGCACAAGATCTGTGGTTGCTGTCCTCAGTAAAAAGCTCACGGTGATGAACCGGATCATATAAAACTGCAGGAGGAGGTGGGCCAGGAGAGATGACCACACTTAAGAGATCCTGGCCCACGTTCTACACCACATGAATCAGATCCTCTTTCAGGGGCAATAAGGAAAGGCTGGGGCCCCACAGCTAAAATGAGCCCAAGCTACTTCCCTCAATCCTTTTCCCGTGGCTAGTCAAATAGGCCACCTGCACAAGAGGCGGAATACGTGAGGTTTCTCAACACAAATTCCCAAGCGGGAAAAACGCAGCCTAGTACAATACCAGCAAAGTGTAGGAGATGAGACCAATGTCATGTACGCTTTGCGGATGTTTTCCATGCAAAAATTCAGCTGCCGTGCGGATTTAGAAGTACAGAACATGTCAATTATGTTTGTGGTTTTAGCTGCGGATTTCACTCTTTCCTAATGAAGGATGAGATCTGAAGGTTTTGGTGCAAAAGCCACAGAAATCCGCATTGAAACTTGTGTGGATCTGCTACACGTTCACAAGGTGAGCGAACTTGTGTTTTAAGTTCTGCGTCCAAAGCCCGAGTTCGGGTTATCGAAGAATCCTGTTATGGCATAACTACAGTGTGGGGGGCACTAAGGTGCCATTCTACTCTGTGGGGCACTAAGGTGCCATTCTACTCTGTGGGGCACTAAGGTGCCATTCTACAGTAATGGGCTGCTGTAGCGCCGGAGACGGGATCGCACTACAGCAGCTCATTACTGCGCATGCGGGGTTAAAGCGTGAAAATGTGACGTGTCAATCAAGGCGCAGGGGGGCGGGGACAGCTGGATTACAGACGCGCAGGCCGCTGCCCCCTTGACTTCAAGCATGACTTGAAGCACGGGGCAGCACAAGATTAAAATAGTGATTTCTACATGAATTTAAATCCAGGAAAAGGAAGAAAAACTACATTAGGACACGACTATGGGGCACTATAAGGTACTATAAACAGTTTAATAGCCGATTTCTAGGTGACAGGTTCCCTTTAATGGGACTGAGCTTCTCCTAGAGCAGTGTTGGCCAACCTCCGGCACTCCAGCTGTGGTAAAACTACAACTCCCAGCATGCACTCTTGCTTGGCTATTTTTGGAACTCCATAGAAATGAGTAGAGCATGCTGGGAGTCGGAGTTTCTCCCCAGCTGGAGTGCCGGAGGTTAGCCATCACTGCCCCAGGGAAAGCTGAGAGAAGGCCGAGCCACTACTGGGGGCGTCGGTGTCTTCTCAAACAGCTGATCGGTGGACCCCCACAATCAGGTACCGATGACCTATTCTGGGGATAGGTCTTCAGTTATAAAGTCTTGGAAAACCCTTTTAACGCCTTTTCTCACTGCCTCCAAGAGATTACTATTGGACATTACAGAAGGAGATATAAGAGAACTACAACTCCCAGCATGTCTGGGCTGTTATTATGTGATAGAGGACATTACAGGGGGAGGTATGACAGGACTACAACTTCCAGCATGCCCAGGACGTTATTATGTGATATCAGAGGACATTATAGGGAGGAGGTATGAGGAGAGAACTATAACCCTCATCATGTCCAGGCTGTTATTATATCAGAGGTCATTACAGGGAGGACCTATAGGAGAAGAGGACTACAATTCCCAGCATGTCTAGGCTGTTATTATGTCATATCAGAGGACATTACAGGGATGAGGAATAAGATGAGCGGACTACAACTCTCAGCATGTCCAGAAAACATTTATGCCATATCAGAGGATATTATACGAGGAGGTATAAGAAGAGAGACCTATAACTCCCAGCATGTCCAGGCTGTTATTATGTAATATCAGAGGACATTATACGGAGGAGCTATAAGAGGAGATGACTACAACTCTCACCATGTCCAGGCTATTATGTCAAATCAGAAAACATTATAGGGAGGAGGAATAAGATGAGTGGACTACAACTCCCAAAAGTCCAGGAAGTAGTTATGTGATATCAGAGGACATTACAGAAGGAGGTATTAGAGTCCCGAGGGAAATACAACTCCCAGCATGTCAAGGCTGTTATATCAGTGCACATTACAAGAGGAGGAACCATAAGAGGAGAAAACTACAACTCCCAGCATTTCCCTGGCTCTTACATTGAATCCATGCTTCTTGACTTCTTCCCACAAAGCTGTGACAGGTCCTCCACCCCCTCTCCTCTGCTGAGCTCACCACCTCCTACACTGATCACATGATGGTGATGTCATCACAGGTCCTTCCTCACTACTTATTGTCTCCACTACAGAGCCCCGCCCATCTAATCACATGACAGTGACATTCAGAGGTCCTTCAGATCGTGATAATTTAGGATCTGCGCGTTAGACAAGACACACCAGGAGCAACTGTATTAGTCACTACCATAATCTGCTAGGTGTAAGAGCTGAAGGACCTGTGATCAGGGGCGTAGCTAACGGCTCATGGGCCCTGGTGCAAGAGTTCAGCTTGGGCCCCCCTTCCCTCAGTGCTTTGTGTGTCTTCCTATACGGCACAAGAGTTTTTGGGCCCCTTCAGGCTCCTGGGCCCGGTAGCGACTGCTACCTCTGCACCCCCTATAGCTACGCCCCTGCCTGTGATGATGTCACCATCATGTGATCAGTGTGGGTGGAGTGCAGCAGTGGGGAAATGGTGAGCAGCATGAGAAACCTTGGACGTTGTAGGGGCCCTACTAAAAGGAATGACAGAATGGAATGCCCATAGACTTTAACAGGAAAGTGGAATGCCCATAGAGAATAATGGACCAGAGTGGAATGCCCATAGAGAATAATGGAAATGTAATATTTGAATTAGAGACAAAACCATTTGACATATATAATAATTATTTAGCAGGATTACTCTCCAAATTCAGTGGGATTATTTAATGTTCAGAATAAGTGGAATTATCACTGTTTTCTGAAGAATTACGAGGGTGAATGACAGAAAGGAATGCCCATAGACTATAATGGGGAATAAACTATGAGCTCATTTGCAGGTAAATATGTGTTATGTTGGACATTAACCTTTACCGCCAGTGTTCCCTGAGTAGAGTAGCATAATCTAAAATGAAAATTACCTTAGATTATACCTGTTTCCTATAGAATGCAAAGGTGAGTGACATAATGGAATGCCCATAGACTATAATGGGAAGTAAAACGTGACTTGGTGCCTGAACCATTCAACATATCAAATACACCTGTAGCAGGCTTACTCTTCAAGTTTAGTGGGATTATTTAAAATTGAGATTAAGTGGGATTATCATTGGTTTCTATGAAATGCCAAGTGGAATGACAGAAAGGAATGCCCATAGACTATAATGGGGAAAAAACTATGAGCTCATTTGCAGGTAAATATGTGTTATGTTGGACGTTAACCTTTATCACCAGTGTTCCCTGAGTAGAGTAGCCGAATGTAAAATGAAAATTACCTTGGATTATACCTGTTTTCTATAGAATGCAAAGGTGAGTGACATAATGGAATGCCCATAGACTATAATGGGAAGTAAAACGTACTTTGTGCCTGAACCATTCAACATATCAAATACACCTGTAGCAGGCTTACTCTTCAAGTTTAGTGGGATTATTTAAAATTGAAATTAAGTGGGATTATCATTGGTTTCTATGAAATGCCAAGTGGAATGACAGAAAGGAATGCCCATAGACTATAATGGGGAATAAACTATGAGCTCATTTGCAGGTAAATATGTGTTATGTTGGACATTAACCTTTACCGCCAGTGTTCCCTGAGTAGAGTAGCATAATCTAAAATGAAAATTACCTGAGATTATACCTGTTTTCTATAGAATGCAAAGGTGAGTGACATAATGGAATGCCCATAGACTATAATGGGAAGTAAAACGTGACTTGGTGCCTGAACCATTCAACATATCAAATACATCTGTAGCAGGCTTACTCTTCAAGTTCAGTGGGATTATTTAAAATTGAGATTAAGTGGGATTATCACTGGTTTCTATGAAATACCAAAGTGGAATGACAGAAAGGAATGCCCATAGACTATAATGGGGAATAAACGATGAGCTCATTTGCAGGTAAATATGTGTTATGTTGGACGTTAACCTTTATCGCCAGTGTTCCCTGAGTAGAGTAGCAAAATCTAAAATGAAAATTACCTTGGATTATACCTGTTTTCTATAGAATGCAAAGGTGAGTGACATAATGGAATGCCCATAGACTATAATGGGAAGTAAAACGTGACTTGGTGACTGAACCATTCAACATATCAAATACACCTGTAGCAGGCTTACTCTTCAAGTTTAGTGGGATTATTTAAAATTGAGATTAAGTGGGATTATCATTGGTTTCTATGAAATGCCAAGTGGAATGACAGAAAGGAATGCCCATAGACTATAATGGGGAAAAAACTATGAGCTCATTTGCAGGTAAATATGTGTTATGTTGGACATTAACCTTTACCGCCAGTGTTCCCTGGGTAGAGTAGCCGAATGTAAAATAAAAATTACCTTGGATTATACCTGTTTTCTATAGAATGCAAAGGTGAGTGACATAATGGAATGCCCATAGACTATAATGGGAAGTAAAACGTGACTTGGTGCCTGAACCATTCAACATATCAAATACAACTGTAGCAGGCTTACTCTTCAAGTTTAGTGGGATTATTTAAAATTGAGATTAAGTGGGATTATCATGTTAATGTGCTACATAACACATATTTAACTGCAAATGAGCTCAGGGTTTACTTCCCATTATAGTCTATGTCCATTCCATTGTGTCATTCCTCTTGTCATTCCATAGAAACCAATAATAATCTAATTGGTTTAATGGGTCATTTGCTGTCAGCACCCGAGAAGGAGGAGTGGACCTTTCCCAGAGGCGGGGAGGGGAGCGGCCGGCTACAGGTCATAAGCCCATGCCAGCAAGCAGGCGTGTATTTTCTGAAGGGGGTCACATCGTGTAATGTGTTTGGAGAGACCTGGAAACCGCTGACAGCACTGCCCCCATGTGACTACAGCCAGAGGAGTTTTCCACCATAACCTACAGGAATATTCATCTACCCGATAACTGACTTTTATTCTGTGTAACCCTGTTTGTACCATACCACCTTTATTTGCCATCTAAGACCACTGTATATATTCTTTGTGTGTATATTGTGTTAACTAGTGCGCCCTTAAGGCGATTCTTTATATAATTTAATCTTGTACTGTCTGGTATCTCGATCATGATTCCCCATGTCCGTGTTTTGGCCTAGCAATAAGCTACCGCAGGTTGGTTTCTCACCCTATATAATCCCGTTAGTGGACCGGGTTTATAACAAACGAAAAGCTGGTGGCAGATTTCTAAGGCTAAGGAGGCTCTCTTTGACTGCGGCAGTGACCAGGTTCCCTCAGCTTGTTGTCGGTTAGTGCCCGTGTGGACAGAAGGAGTCAATATGACACTGTACCAAGACTGACCTTACCCGCTCCCACCGGAGGGCGTAACGTCAAGCCTTGGTATCCAGTGACGATACAGGGTTTCATGAGCTCAACATAGTTGACGTCAGCGGGCGCGACGCCTGCTATTCGTCATAGTTACTTTACACGGGGAAGATCTGTGGTAAAGGATAAATTGATATCTTTTGCAGATCTGATACTTTGCTTCCCATTATAGTCTATGGGCGTCCATTGTTCTATTCACCCGTCATTCCATAGAAAACAGGAAAAACCCAAAGTTGTATCAATTGTAAATGATGTTACTATACACGGTGGATGATCTGTGGTAAAGGATAAGTTGATATTTTTTACATATTTGCCTAAAAAAATTATCAGATACTTTGCTTCCCATTATAGTCCATGTGCATTCTTGGTGTCATTCACACCTGTCATTCCATTGAAAATAATGATAATCCCACCTATTCTCAATTTATATAATTGTGGCTGTGCACTGAGACTGCGCCTGGTAAAGATTAATCTGATGTGTCTTATGGTTCTCGCATTTCATAGAAACCAATGATAATCCCACTTAATCTCAATTTTAAATAATCCCACTAAACTTGAAGAGTAAGCCTGCTACAGGTGTATTTGATATGTTGAATGGTTCAGGCACAAAGTAACGTTTTACTTCCCATTATAGTCTATGGGCATTCCATTATGTCACTCACCTTTGCATTCTATAGGAAACAGGTATAATCCAAGGTAATTTTCATTTTACATTCGGCTACTCTACCCAGGGAACACTGGCGATAAAGGTTAATGTCCAACATAACACATATTTACCTGCAAATGAGCTCATAGTTTTTTCCCCATTATAGTCTATGGGCATTCCTTTCTGTCATTCCACTTGGCATTTCATAGAAACCAATGATAATCCCACTTAATCTCAATTTTAAATAATCCCACTAAACTTGAAGAGTAAGCCTGCTACAGGTGTATTTGATATGTTGAATGGTTCAGGCACCAAGTAACGTTTTACTTCCCATTATAGTCTATGGGCATTCCATTATGTCACTCACATTTGCATTCTATAGAAAACAGGTATAATCCAAGGTAATTTTCATTTTACATTCGGCTACTCTACCCAGGGAACACTGGCGATAAAGGTTAATGTCCAACATAACACATATTTACCTGCAAATGAGCTCATAGTTTTTCCCATTATAGTCTATGGGCATTCCTTTCTGTCATTCCACTTGGCATTTCATAGAAACCAATGATAATCCCACTTAATCTCAATTTTAAATAATCCCACTAAACTTGAAGAGTAAGCCTGCTACAGTTGTATTTGATATGTTGAATGGTTCAGGCACAAAGTAACGTTTTACTTCCTATTATAGTCTATGGGCATTCCATTATGTCACTCACCTTTGCATTCTATAGAAAACAGGTATAATCCAAGGTAATTTTCATTTTACATTCGGCTACTCTACCCAGGGAACACTGGCGATAAAGGTTAATGTCCAACATAACACATATTTACCTGCAAATGAGCTCATAGTTTTTTCCCCATTATAGTCTATGGGCATTCCTTTCTGTCATTCCACTTGGCATTTCATAGAAACCAATGATAATCCCACTTAATCTCAATTTTAAATAATCCCACTAAACTTGAAGAGTAAGCCTGCTACAGGTGTATTTGATATGTTGAATGGTTCAGGCACCAAGTCACGTTTTACTTCCCATTATAGTCTATGGGCATTCCATTATGTCACTCACCTTTGCATTCTATAGAAAACAGGTATAATCCAAGGTAATTTTCATTTTACATTCGGCTACTCTACTCAGGGAACACTGGCGGTAAAGTTTAATGTCCAACATAACACATATTTACCTGCAAATGAGCTCATAGTTTTTTCCCTATTATAGTCTATGGGCATTCCTTTCTGTCATTCCACTTGGCATTTCATAGAAACCAATGATAATCCCACTTAATCTCAATTTTAAATAATCCCACTAAACTTGAAGAGTAAGCCTGCTATAGGTGTATTTGATATGTTGAATGGTTCAGGCACCAAGTCACGTTTTACTTCCCATTATAGTCTATGGGCATTCCATTATGTCACTCACCTTTGCATTCTATAGAAAACAGGTATAATCCAAGGTAATTTTCATTTTACATTCGGCTACTCTACTCAGGGAACACTGGCGATAAAGGTTAACGTCCAACATAACACATATTTACCTGCAAATGAGCTCATAGTTTTTTCCCCATTATAGTCTATGGGCATTCCTTTCTGTCATTCCACTTGGCATTTCATAGAAACCAATGATAATCCCACTTAATCTCAATTTTAAATAATCCCACTAAACTTGAAGAGTAAGCCTGCTACAGTTGTATTTGATATGTTGAATGGTTCAGGCACAAAGTAACGTTTACTTCCCATTATAGTCTATGGGCATTCCATTATGTCACTCACCTTTGCATTCTATAGAAAACAGGTATAATCCAAGGTAATTTTCATTTTACATTCGGCTACTCTACCCAGGGAACACTGGCGATAAAGGTTAATGTCCAACATAACACATATTTACCTGCAAATGAGCTCATAGTTTTTCCCCATTATAGTCTATGGGCATTCCTTTCTGTCATTCCACTTGGCATTTCATAGAAACCAATGATAATACCACTTAATCTCAATTTTAAATAATCCCACTAAACTTGAAGAGTAAGCCTGCTATAGGTGTATTTGATATGTTGAATGGTTCAGGCACAAAGTAACGTTTTACTTCCCATTATAGTCTATGGGCATTCCATTATGTCACTCACCTTTGCATTCTATAGAAAACAGGTATAATCCAAGGTAATTTTCATTTTACATTCGGCTACTCTACTCAGGGAACACTGGCGGTAAAGGTTAATGTCCAACATAACACATATTTACCTGCAAATGAGCTCATAGTTTTTTCCCCATTATAGTCTATGGGCATTCCTTTCTGTCATTCCACTTGGCATTTCATAGAAACCAATGATAATCCCACTTAATCTCAATTTTAAATAATCCCACTAAACTTGAAGAGTAAGCCTGCTACAGGTGTATTTGATATGTTGAATGGTTCAGGCACCAAGTCACGTTTTACTTCCCATTATAGTCTATGGGCATTCCATTATGTCACTCACCTTTGCATTCTATAGGAAACAGGTATAATCTAAGGTAATTTTCATTTTAGATTATGCTACTCTACTCAGGGAACACTGGCGGTAAAGGTTAATGTCCAACATAACACATATTTACCTGCAAATGAGCTCATAGTTTATTCCCCATTATAGTCTATGGGCATTCCTTTCTGTCATTCACCCTCGTAATTCTTCAGAAAACAGTGATAATTCCACTTATTCTGAACATTAAATAATCCCACTGAATTTGGAGAGTAATCCTGCTAAATAATTATTATATATGTCAAATGGTTTTGTCTCTAATTCAAATATTACATTTCCATTATTCTCTATGGGCATTCCACTTTCCTGTTAAAGTCTATGGGCATTCCATTCTGTCATTCCTTTTAGTAGGCCCCCGTTGTAGTCCTCTTCCTTTACTCCTCCTCCCTGTGTAATGTACTCTGATATTTGCATTATATCATATTGAACATACTGGCAGTTGTACTTCTCTCTTCCCCCCTGTTATTACCTGTGATATCACATAAGAACAGCCTGGACATGATGGGGGTTGTATTTATCTCCTCTTATTCCTCCCCCAATAATGTCCTCTGCTATCACATAATAATTAGTGTTGAGCGAACTTGTATTTTAAGTTCGGCGTCCAAAGTTCGGGTTCAGGTTATCGAAGAATCCCGTTATGGATTCCGCTACCACGGACCATAACTAGAGATGAGCGAACTTCAAAAATTAGTTCGGCGTTCGGGTTGGGGTAATCGCCGCATCCCGTTATGGATTCCACTACCGCGGACTATCCCAGCATATGGAATCCATAAGGGGCGGCTTCCACGAACCCGAATTTTGGAAAAGCCGAAGGACCTGAGGTGACGTCACCGTCTTGTGATCAGTGCAGGGGGCGTGGCTCAGCAAAACCCAAAGTTCGGGTTCGTGGAAGCCGTCCCTTATGGATTCCATATGCCGGGATAGTCCACGGTAGTGGAATCCATAACGGGATGCGGCGATTACCCCAACCCGAATGCTGAAATAATTTTTGAAGTTCGCTCTAACCATAACGGAATTTGGAATCCATAAGGGGATTCTTCAATTAATTTGAACGCTGAACTTAAAAATAAAGTTCGCGCAACCGTCTTTCACTGCTCTCCTTCCTTCCTTCTGTTCCACACAGAGCACTGGAGCTCCGCCCCTCATGTCACATGATCATTATACCAGGCCCTTTACCACCTCTTATCCAATCCAGTACTGAGCCACGCCCCCTGCACTGATCACATGACGGTGACGTCACCCCAGGTCCTTAGTGTTGTCCAAGGTTCGGGTTCATCGAAGAATCCCCTTATGGGTTCAAAATTCCATTATGGTCCGTGGTAGCAGTATCCATAACGGGATGCTTTGATAACCCCAACCCGAACTTAAAATACAAGTTCGCTCAACCCTAATAATAATGTCCAGGAAATGCTGGGAGTTGTAGTCCTCTTCTCTTATACCTTCTCCCTCTAATGTCCTCTAGCTGGTATATACAGAATGAGTCAAAAATCTCAGGACACCTTTTTATTTCAAAAAGGAAAAGGAAATATCTGAATACCCTCGGAAGTAATGGGCCTATCTTTTAGGCCAGGGATGCTCAACCTGTGGCCCTCCAGCTGTTGCAAAACTACAACTCCCAGCATCCCATAATAGCTGTAGGCTGTACATGCATGCTGGGAGTTGTAGTTCGGCAACAGCTGGAGGGCCTCAAGTTGGGCATCCCTGTTTTAGGCTATGTCCAGAACATGGCCGCCATATTGGATCAAGGGTAAATGTTTCCAATGAGAAGGAGGTCATGTAGCATATCAGTAGACCAGAATATTTTCAGAAATCGATTGCTGCAATCGCTTGTGGTTCAAAAGTTATCAACACAAAAAGTTCAAAACTTCAATAAAGTTCTGTTTTCATCACCAGGGACAACACATTGAACATGTCAAATAGCTGTGCATCACAAGGAACGTCCCCGTTGTTGCAACTTTCTGCGACTTTTGCCTCAGCCTATAGATTATGTTTTCCATTCTGTATGTTATAGTGTCGTTCCCCACTGTCCTGGGAGTGATGTTTCGGCGGTTATAGAAGCAATCGCCCTACTTTACCGCACCTTGTTACAGGTTTCAAAATGTCTGTTAGCGGGCGATTTTCAGGTAAAAATGCGGTTTTGGTTTTTCACTTCCTGCCTTCCCATAGTCCTAACTTTTTTATTTTTCCATTACATAGCCTTATGAGGGCTTATTTTTTGCAGGTCAAGTTGTACTTTCTAATGGCACCATTTATGGGGTAGAATTGGGAAAAATCTCAATTCTGAATAAGTTTTTTTTTTTTACACTGTACACTATGCGGTAAAATTGACCTGTTATCTTTGGGGGGGGCCTTGCCACTGCTCCTAGAGGCTCCGTTCTCCCTCCTGGCAACGTCCTGCTTCACTAGATTGACAGGGCCTGGCAGCATTGATGTCCTACCTCCGACCCTGTCTGCAGTGTAAATCTGGTGCCTGTGCCGTCCTAGTCAATATACAGCACAGGCGCAGTGAGTGAAGGGCGCACGCTGGCTGCCAGCTTCCTCACTGTGCCTGCTGTAAGAGGGCGCAAGGTGCCGTCATGGACGGAAGATACGTGTCACCGAGGTTCCTGGCCTCGGTGAGGTGAGAGCCGGGTTTTTTGTGTCAGCAGCAGCTAGTGCTGCTTGACATTGATAGATTAGCATGGCTGCAAAGCCGATCCGGGCCGGCTCTTACCGGGAGCAGCTAAAGTGTAGGGTGGGTGGTTGCTCCCCACGGTCCAGTCCTGGTTTTGGGCTGGGTTTAAAAACTCAGCCAGCACCAGCAGCTGGGAGAGTGATTGTCCTGGAGCTGCTAATAGTGCTGGGAGCTGAGGGCTGTGTTTTTGGGACCTGCGGCTGGAGCCAAGCTGGAGGGCTCAAACCCCTGTGAAAACGAACAGGCTGCCTGAAAAAGCCTGTCTATGGACTTGCTAACACCAAGGAGCTAAGGTGACTCTTCCCGTTTATGGACTTTTTGTGTGTGTGAACAAACACCAAGCCACCTGTTTTTGTGATGCTCTTTTTGTTGTGTGAGATAAAACACGGACATTTAATTTACAAGCTTGAGCGTTGCCTCTGTACTGCACCCGCTGGTCCTGTCTGCCAGAGCGAATCCCCACATTTGGTGTCGGATGCGGGCATGCGCAGTGAGGCTGGCGTAAACGCCTGAGTTTTTCCAAAGTGAATGTCATATGTCAAGCCGGCAAAGTTTCAACACGTGAACTCCCCAGCAAGATGGGGCA
>JAKVIS010002145.1:0-25277 GCA_033119425.1 Bufotes viridis
TGCCAAAATAGCAATACCATGAATCTAGTGGTTCCAGCTGTGGCTGGCAAGATATCATAGTGTCCGCCAAAACATATATTTTGTTCTGGGGTGAAATTCAATTGCCAAAATAGCAATACCATAAATCAGTGGTTTCAGCTGTGGCTGGCAAAATATAATAGTGTCCGCCAAAACATATATTTTGTTCTGGGGTGTAATTCACTTGCCAAAATAGCAATACCCTGAATCTGGTGTCCCAGCTGTTGCAGGCTACGTTTTATAGTGTCCTCCAAAACATATATTTTGTTCTGGGGTGAAATTAATCTGCCAAAATAGCAATACCCTGAATCTGGTGTCCCAGCTGTTGCAGGCCAGGTTTCATAGTGTCCGCCAAAACATATATTTTGTTCTGGGGTGAAATTCAATTGCCAAAATAGCAATACCATAAATCAGTGGTTTCAGCTGTGGCTGGCAAAATATAATAGTGTCCGCCAAAACATATATTTTGTTCTGGGGTGAAATTCAATTGCCAAAATAGCAATACCATAAATCAGTGGTTTCAGCTGTGGCTGGCAAAATATAATAGTGTCCGCCAAAACATATATTTTGTTCTGGGGTGAAATTCAATTGCCAAAATAGCAATACCATAAATCAGTGGTTTCAGCTGTGGCTGGCAAAATATAATAGTGTCCGCCAAAACATATATTTTGTTCTGGGGTGAAATTCAATTGCCAAAATAGCAATACCCTGAATCTGGTGTCCCAGCTGTTGCAGGCCACGTTTCATTGTGTCCGCCAAAACATATATTTTGTTCTGGGGTGAAATTAATCTGCCAAATTAGCAATACCTTGAATCTGGTGTCCCAGCTGTTGCAGGCCAGGTTTCATAGTTTGCGCCAAAACATATATTTTGTTCTGTGATGAAATTCAATTGCCAAAATAGCAATACCATAAATCAGTGGTTTCAGCTGTGGCTGGCAAAATTTAATAGTGTCCGCCAAAACATATATTTTGTTCTGGGGTGTAATTCACTTGCCAAAATAGCAATACCCTGAATCTGGTGTCCCAGCTGTTGCAGGCCAGGTTTCATGGTGTCCGCCAAAACATATATTTTGTTCTGGGGTGTAATTCAATTGCCAAAATAGCAATACCATAAATTAGTGGTTTCAGCTGTGGATGGCAAAATATAATAGTGTCCGCCAAAACATATATTTTGTTCTGGGGTGAAATTCAATTGCCAAAATAGCAATACCATAAATCAGTGGTTTCAGCTGTGGCTGGCAAAATATAATAGTGTCCGCCAAAACATATATTTTGTTCTGGGGTGAAATTCACTTGCCAAAATAGCAATACCCTGAATCTGGTGTCCCAGCTGTTGCAGGCTACGTTTTATAGTGTCCTCCAAAACATATATTTTGTTCTGGGGTGAAATTAATCTGCCAAAATAGCAATACCCTGAATCTGGTGTCCCAGCTGTTGCAGGCCAGGTTTCATAGTGTCCGCCAAAACATATATTTTGTTCTGGGGTGAAATTCAATTGCCAAAATAGCAATACCATAAATCAGTGGTTTCAGCTGTGGCTGGCAAAATATAATAGTGTCCGCCAAAACATATATTTTGTTCTGGGGTGAAATTCAATTGCCAAAATAGCAATACCATAAATCAGTGGTTTCAGCTGTGGCTGGCAAAATATAATAGTGTCCGCCAAAACATATATTTTGTTCTGGGGTGAAATTCACTTGCCAAAATAGCAATACCCTGAATCTGGTGTCCCAGCTGTTGCAGGCCAAGTTTAATAGTGTCCGCCAAAACATATATTTTGTTCTGGGGTGTAATTCAATTGCCAAAATAGCAATACCCTGAATCTGGTGTCCCAGCTGTTGCAGGCCAGGTTTCATAGTGTCCGCCAAAACATATATTTTGTTCTGGGGTGAAATTCAATTGCCAAAATAGCAATACCATAAATCAGTGGTTTCAGCTGTGGCTGGCAAAATATAATAGTGTCCGCCAAAACATATATTTTGTTCTGGGGTGAAATTCAATTGCCAAAATAGCAATACCATAAATCAGTGGTTTCAGCTGTGGCTGGCAAAATATAATAGTGTCCGCCAAAACATATATTTTGTTCTGGGGTGTAATTCACTTGCCAAAATAGCAATACCCTGAATCTGGTGTCCCAGCTGTTGCAGGCTACGTTTTATAGTGTCCTCCAAAACATATATTTTGTTCTGGGGTGAAATTAATCTGCCAAAATAGCAATACCCTGAATCTGGTGTCCCAGCTGTTGCAGGCCAGGTTTCATAGTGTCCGCCAAAACATATATTTTGTTCTGGGGTGAAATTCAATTGCCAAAATAGCAATACCATAAATCAGTGGTTTCAGCTGTGGCTGGCAAAATATAATAGTGTCCGCCAAAACATATATTTTGTTCTGGGGTGTAATTCACTTGCTAAAATAGCAATACCCTGAATCTGGTGTCCCAGCTGTTGCAGGCTACGTTTTATAGTGTCCTCCAAAACATATATTTTGTTCTGGGGTGAAATTAATCTGCCAAAATAGCAATACCCTGAATCTGGTGTCCCAGCTGTTGCAGGCCAGGTTTCATGGTGTCCGCCAAAACATATATTTTGTTCTGGGGTGTAATTCAATTGCCAAAATAGCAATACCATAAATCAGTGGTTTCAGCTGTGGATGGCAAAATATAATAGTGTCCGCCAAAACATATATTTTGTTCTGGGGTGAAAATTCAATTGCCAAAATAGCAATACCATAAATCAGTGGTTTCAGCTGTGGCTGGCAAAATATAATAGTGTCCGCCAAAACATATATTTTGTTCTGGGGTGAAATTCAATTGCCAAAATAGCAATACCATAAATCAGTGGTTTCAGCTGTGGCTGGCAAAATATAATAGTGTCCGCCAAAACATATATTTTGTTCTGGGGTGTAATTCACTTGCCAAAATAGCAATACCCTGAATCTGGTGTCCCAGCTGTTGCAGGCTACGTTTTATAGTGTCCTCCAAAACATATATTTTGTTCTGGGGTGAAATTAATCTGCCAAAATAGCAATACCCTGAATCTGGTGTCCCAGCTGTTGCAGGCCAGGTTTCATAGTGTCCGCCAAAACATATCTTTTGTTCTGGGGTGAAATTAAATTGCCAAAATAGCAATACCATAAATCAGTGGTTTCAGCTGTGCTTGGCAAAATATAATAGTGTCCGCCAAAACATATATTTTGTTCTGGGGTGAAATTCAATTGCTAAAATAGCAATACCATAAATCAGTGGTTTCAGCTGTGGCTGGCAAAATATAATAGTGTCCGCCAAAACATATATTTTGTTCTGGGGTGAAATTCAATTGCCAAAATAGCAATACCATAAATCAGTGGTTTCAGCTGTGGCTGGCAAAATATAATAGTGTCCGCCAAAACATATATTTTGTTCTGGGGTGTAATTCACTTGCTAAAATAGCAATACCCTGAATCTGGTGTCCCAGCTGTTGCAGGCTACGTTTTATAGTGTCCTCCAAAACATATATTTTGTTCTGGGGTGAAATTAATCTGCCAAAATAGCAATACCCTGAATCTGGTGTCCCAGCTGTTGCAGGCCAGGTTTCATGGTGTCCGCCAAAACATATATTTTGTTCTGGGGTGTAATTCAATTGCCAAAATAGCAATACCATAAATTAGTGGTTTCAGCTGTGGATGGCAAAATATAATAGTGTCCGCCAAAACATATATTTTGTTCTGGGGTGAAATTCAATTGCCAAAATAGCAATACCATAAATCAGTGGTTTCAGCTGTGGCTGGCAAAATATAATAGTGTCCGCCAAAACATATATTTTGTTCTGGGGTGAAATTCAATTGCCAAAATAGCAATACCATGAATCTAGTGGTCCCAGCTGTTGCATGGCCAAGTTTCATAGTGTCCGCCAAAACATATATTTTGTTCTGGGGTGAAATTCAATCTGCCAAAATAGCAATACCATGAATCTGGTGTCCCAGCTGTTGCAGGCCAAGTTTCATAGTGTCCGCCAAAACATATATTTTGTTCTGGGGTGAAATTCAATTGCCAAAATAGCAATACCATAAATCAGTGGTTTCAGCTGTGGCTGGCAAAATATAATAGTGTCCGCCAAAACATATATTTTGTTCTGGGGTGTAATTCACTTGCCAAAATAGCAATACCCTGAATCTGGTGTCCCAGCTATTGCAGGCTACGTTTTATAGTGTCCTCCAAAACATATATTTTGTTCTGGGGTGAAATTAATCTGCCAAAATAGCAATACCCTGAATCTGGTGTCCCAGCTGTTGCAGGCCAGGTTTCATAGTGTCCGCCAAAACATATCTTTTGTTCTGGGGTGAAATAAAATTGCCAAAATAGCAATACCATAAATCAGTGGTTTCAGCTGTGCTTGGCAAAATATAATATTGTCCGCCAAAACATATATTTTGTTCTGGGGTGAAATTCAATTGCTAAAATAGCAATACCATAAATCAGTGGTTTCAGCTGTGGCTGGCAAAATATAATAGTGTACGCCAAAACATATATTTTATTCTGGGGTGAAATTCAATTGCCAAAATAGCAATACCATAAATCATTGGTTTCAGCTGTGGCTGGCAAAATATAATAGTGTCCGCCAAAACATATATTTTGTTCTGGGGTGTAATTCACTTGCTAAAATAGCAATACCCTGAATCTGGTGTCCCAGCTGTTGCAGGCTACGTTTTATAGTGTCCTCCAAAACAAATATTTTGTTCTGGGGTGAAATTAATCTGCCAAAATAGCAATACCCTGAATCTGGTGTCCCAGCTGTTGCAGGCCAGGTTTCATGGTGTCCGCCAAAACATATATTTTGTTCTGGGGTGAAATTAATCTGCCAAATTAGCAATACCTTGAATCTGGTGTCCCAGCTGTTGCAGGCCAGGTCTCATAGTTTGCGCCAAAACATATATTTTGTTCTGTGATGAAATTCAATTGCCAAAATAGCAATACCATAAATCAGTGGTTTCAGCTGTGGCTGGCAAAATTTAATAGTGTCCGCCAAAACATATATTTTGTTCTGGGGTGTAATTCACTTGCCAAAATAGCAATACCCTGAATCTGGTGTCCCAGCTGTTGCAGGCCAGGTTTCATGGTGTCCGCCAAAACATATATTTTGTTCTGGGGTGTAATTCAATTGCCAAAATAGCAATACCATAAATTAGTGGTTTCAGCTGTGGATGGCAAAATATAATAGTGTCCGCCAAAACATATATTTTGTTCTGGGGTGAAATTCAATTGCCAAAATAGCAATACCATAAATCAGTGGTTTCAGCTGTGGCTGGCAAAATATAATAGTGTCCGCCAAAACATATATTTTGTTCTGGGGTGAAATTCAATTGCCAAAATAGCAATACCATAAATCAGAGGTTTCAGCTGTGGCTGGCAAAATATAATAGTGTCCGCCAAAACATATATTTTGTTCTGGGGTGAAATTCAATTGCCAAAATAGCAGTACCCTGAATCTGGTGTCCCAACTGTTGCAGGCTACGTTTTATAGTGTCCTCCAAAACATATATTTTGTTCTGGGGTGAAATTAATCTGCCAAAATAGCAATACCCTGAATCTGGTGTCCCAGCTGTTGCAGGCTACGTTTTATAGTGTCCTCCAAAACATATATTTTGTTCTGGGGTGAAATTAATCTGCCAAAATAGCAATACATTGAATCTGTTGTCCCAGCTGTTGCAGGCCAGGTTTCATAGTGTCCGCCAAAACATATCTTTTGTTCTGGGGTGAAATTCAATTGCCAAAATAGCAATACCATAAATCAGTGGTTTCAGCTGTGGCTTGGCAAAATATAATAGTGTCCGCCAAAACATATATTTTGTTCTGGGGTGAAATTCAATTGCTAAAATAGCAATACCATAAATCAGTGGTTTCAGCTGTGGCTGGCAAAATATAATAGTGTCCGCCAAAACATATATTTTGTTCTGGGGTGAAATTCAATTGCCAAAATAGCAATACCATAAATCAGTGGTTTCAGCTGTGGCTGGCAAAATATAATAGTGTCCGCCAAAACATATATTTTGTTCTGGGGTGTAATTCACTTGCTAAAATAGCAATACCCTGAATCTGGTGTCCCAGCTGTTGCAGGCTACGTTTTATAGTGTCCTCCAAAACATATATTTTGTTCTGGGGTGAAATTAATCTGCCAAAATAGCAATACCCTGAATCTGGTGTCCCAGCTGTTGCAGGCCAGGTTTCATGGTGTCCGCCAAAACATATATTTTGTTCTGGGGTGTAATTCAATTGCCAAAATAGCAATACCATAAATCAGTGGTTTCAGCTGTGGCATGGCAAAATATAATAGTGTCCGCCAAAACATATATTTTGTTCTGGGGTGAAATTCAATTGCCAAAATAGCAATACCATAAATCAGTGGTTTCAGCTGTGGCTGGCAAAATATAATAGTGTCCGCCAAAACATATATTTTGTTCTGGGGTGAAATTCAATTGCCAAAATAGCAATACCATAAATCAGTGGTTTCAGCTGTGGCTGGCAAAATATAATAGTGTCCGCCAAAACATATATTTTGTTCTGGGGTGTAATTCACTTGCCAAAATAGCAATACCCTGAATCTGGTGTCCCAGCTGTTGCAGGCTACGTTTTATAGTGTCCTCCAAAACATATATTTTGTTCTGGGGTGAAATTAATCTGCCAAAATAGCAATACCCTGAATCTGGTGTCCCAGCTGTTGCAGGCCAGGTTTCATAGTGTCCGCCAAAACATATCTTTTGTTCTGGGGTGAAATTAAATTGCCAAAATAGCAATACCATAAATCAGTGGTTTCAGCTGTGCTTGGCAAAATATAATAGTGTCCGCCAAAACATATATTTTGTTCTGGGGTGAAATTCAATTGCTAAAATAGCAATACCATAAATCAGTGGTTTCAGCTGTGGCTGGCAAAATATAATAGTGTCCGCCAAAACATATATTTTGTTCTGGGGTGAAATTCAATTGCCAAAATAGCAATACCATAAATCAGTGGTTTCAGCTGTGGCTGGCAAAATATAATAGTGTCCGCCAAAACATATATTTTGTTCTGGGGTGTAATTCACTTGCTAAAATAGCAATACCCTGAATCTGGTGTCCCAGCTGTTGCAGGCTACGTTTTATAGTGTCCTCCAAAACATATATTTTGTTCTGGGGTGAAATTAATCTGCCAAAATAGCAATACCCTGAATCTGGTGTCCCAGCTGTTGCAGGCCAGGTTTCATAGTGTCCGCCAAAACATATATTTTGTTCTGGGGTGAAATTCAATTGCCAAAATAGCAATACCATAAATCAGTGGTTTCAGCTGTGGCTGGCAAAATATAATAGTGTCCGCCAAAACATATATTTTGTTCTGGGGTGAAATTCAATTGCCAAAATAGCAATACCATAAATCAGTGGTTTCAGCTGTGGCTGGCAAAATATAATAGTGTCCGCCAAAACATATATTTTGTTCTGGGGTGAAATTCAATTGCCAAAATAGCAATACCATAAATCAGTGGTTTCAGCTGTGGCTGGCAAAATATAATAGTGTCCGCCAAAACATATATTTTGTTCTGGGGTGAAATTCAATTGCCAAAATAGCAATACCATAAATCAGTGGTTTCAGCTGTGGCTGGCAAAATATAATAGTGTCCGCCAAAACATATATTTTGTTCTGGGGTGTAATTCACTTGCCAAAATAGCAATACCCTGAATCTGGTGTCCCAGCTGTTGCAGGCTACGTTTTATAGTGTCCTCCAAAACATATATTTTGTTCTGGGGTGAAATTAATCTGCCAAAATAGCAATACCCTGAATCTGGTGTCCCAGCTGTTGCAGGCCAGGTTTCATAGTGTCCGCCAAAACATATATTTTGTTCTGGGGTGAAATTCAATTGCCAAAATAGCAATACCATAAATCAGTGGTTTCAGCTGTGGCTGGCAAAATATAATAGTGTCCGCCAAAACATATATTTTGTTCTGGGGTGAAATTCAATTGCCAAAATAGCAATACCATAAATCAGTGGTTTCAGCTGTGGCTGGCAAAATATAATAGTGTCCGCCAAAACATATATTTTGTTCTGGGGTGAAATTCAATTGCCAAAATAGCAATACCATAAATCAGTGGTTTCAGCTGTGGCTGGCAAAATATAATAGTGTCCGCCAAAACATATATTTTGTTCTGGGGTGTAATTCAATTGCCAAAATAGCAATACCCTGAATCTGGTGTCCCAGCTGTTGCAGGCTACGTTTTATAGTGTCCTCCAAAACATATATTTTGTTCTGGGGTGAAATTAATCTGCCAAAATAGCAATACCCTGAATCTGGTGTCCCAGCTGTTGCAGGCCAGGTTTCATAGTGTCCGCCAAAACATATATTTTGTTCTGGGGTGAAATTCAATTGCCAAAATAGCAATACCATAAATCAGTGGTTTCAGCTGTGGATGGCAAAATATAATAGTGTCCGCCAAAACATATATTTTGTTCTGGGGTGAAATTCAATTGCCAAAATAGCAATACCATAAATCAGTGGTTTCAGCTGTGGCTGGCAAAATATAATAGTGTCCGCCAAAACATATATTTTGTTCTGGGGTGAAATTCAATTGCCAAAATAGCAATACCATAAATCAGTGGTTTCAGCTGTGGCTGGCAAAATATAATAGTGTCCGCCAAAACATATATTTTGTTCTGGGGTGTAATTCACTTGCCAAAATAGCAATACCCTGAATCTGGTGTCCCAGCTGTTGCAGGCTACGTTTTATAGTGTCCTCCAAAACATATATTTTGTTCTGGGGTGAAATTAATCTGCCAAAATAGCAATACCCTGAATCTGGTGTCCCAGCTGTTGCAGGCCAGGTTTCATAGTGTCCGCCAAAACATATCTTTTGTTCTGGGGTGAAATTAAATTGCCAAAATAGCAATACCATAAATCAGTGGTTTCAGCTGTGCTTGGCAAAATATAATAGTGTCCGCCAAAACATATATTTTGTTCTGGGGTGAAATTCAATTGCTAAAATAGCAATACCATAAATCAGTGGTTTCAGCTGTGGCTGGCAAAATATAATAGTGTCCGCCAAAACATATATTTTGTTCTGGGGTGAAATTCAATTGCCAAAATAGCAATACCATAAATCAGTGGTTTCAGCTGTGGCTGGCAAAATATAATAGTGTCCGCCAAAACATATATTTTGTTCTGGGGTGTAATTCACTTGCTAAAATAGCAATACCCTGAATCTGGTGTCCCAGCTGTTGCAGGCTACGTTTTATAGTGTCCTCCAAAACATATATTTTGTTCTGGGGTGAAATTAATCTGCCAAAATAGCAATACCCTGAATCTGGTGTCCCAGCTGTTGCAGGCCAGGTTTCATAGTGTCCGCCAAAACATATATTTTGTTCTGTGGTGAAATTCAATTGCCAAAATAGCAATACCATAAATCAGTGGTTTCAGCTGTGGCTGGCAAAATATAATAGTGTCCGCCAAAACATATATTTTGTTCTGGGGTGTAATTCACTTGCCAAAATAGCAATACCCTGAATCTGGTGTCCCAGCTGTTGCAGGCCAGGTTTCATAGTGTCCGCCAAAACATATATTTTGTTCTGGGGTGTAATTCAATTGCCAAAATAGCAATACCATAAATCAGTGGTTTCAGCTGTGGATGGCAAAATATAATAGTGTCCGCCAAAACATATATTTTGTTCTGGGGTGAAATTCAATTGCCAAAATAGCAATACCATAAATCAGTGGTTTCAGCTGTGGCTGGCAAAATATAATAGTGTCCGCCAAAACATATATTTTGTTCTGGGGTGAAATTCAATTGCCAAAATAGCAATACCATAAATCAGTGGTTTCAGCTGTGGCTGGCAAAATATAATAGTGTCCGCCAAAACATATATTTTGTTCTGGGGTGTAATTCACTTGCCAAAATAGCAATACCCTGAATCTGGTGTCCCAGCTGTTGCAGGCTACGTTTTATAGTGTCCTCCAAAACATATATTTTGTTCTGGGGTGAAATTAATCTGCCAAAATAGCAATACCCTGAATCTGGTGTCCCAGCTGTTGCAGGCCAGGTTTCATAGTGTCCGCCAAAACATATATTTTGTTCTGTGATGAAATTCAATTGCCAAAATAGCAATACCATAAATCAGTGGTTTCAGCTGTGGCTGGCAAAATTTAATAGTGTCCGCCAAAACATATATTTTGTTCTGGGGTGTAATTCACTTGCCAAAATAGCAATACCCTGAATCTGGTGTCCCAGCTGTTGCAGGCCAGGTTTCATGGTGTCCGCCAAAACATATATTTTGTTCTGGGGTGTAATTCAATTGCCAAAATAGCAATACCATAAATTAGTGGTTTCAGCTGTGGATGGCAAAATATAATAGTGTCCGCCAAAACATATATTTTGTTCTGGGGTGAAATTCAATTGCCAAAATAGCAATACCATAAATCAGTGGTTTCAGCTGTGGCTGGCAAAATATAATAGTGTCCGCCAAAACATATATTTTGTTCTGGGGTGAAATTCAATTGCCAAAATAGCAATACCATAAATCAGTGGTTTCAGCTGTGGCTGGCAAAATATAATAGTGTCCGCCAAAACATATATTTTGTTCTGGGGTGTAATTCACTTGCCAAAATAGCAATACCCTGAATCTGGTGTCCCAGCTGTTGCAGGCTACGTTTTATAGTGTCCTCCAAAACATATATTTTGTTCTGGGGTGAAATTAATCTGCCAAAATAGCAATACCCTGAATCTGGTGTCCCAGCTGTTGCAGGCCAGGTTTCATAGTGTCCGCCAAAACATATCTTTTGTTCTGGGGTGAAATTAAATTGCCAAAATAGCAATACCATAAATCAGTGGTTTCAGCTGTGCTTGGCAAAATATAATAGTGTCCGCCAAAACATATATTTTGTTCTGGGGTGAAATTCAATTGCTAAAATAGCAATACCATAAATCAGTGGTTTCAGCTGTGGCTGGCAAAATATAATAGTGTCCGCCAAAACATATATTTTGTTCTGGGGTGAAATTCAATTGCCAAAATAGCAATACCATAAATCAGTGGTTTCAGCTGTGGCTGGCAAAATATAATAGTGTCCGCCAAAACATATATTTTGTTCTGGGGTGTAATTCACTTGCCAAAATAGCAATACCCTGAATCTAGTGGTCCCAGCTGTTGCAGGCTACGTTTTATAGTGTCCTCCAAAACATATATTTTGTTCTGGGGTGAAATTCAATCTGCCAAAATAGCAATACCCTGAATCTGGTGTCCCAGCTGTTGCAGGCCAGGTTTCATAGTGTCCGCCAAAACATATATTTTGTTCTGGGGTGAAATTAATCTGCCAAATTAGCAATACCTTGAATCTGGTGTCCCAGCTGTTGCAGGCCAGGTCTCATAGTTTGCGCCAAAACATATATTTTGTTCTGTGATGAAATTCAATTGCCAAAATAGCAATACCATAAATCAGTGGTTTCAGCTGTGGCTGGCAAAATTTAATAGTGTCCGCCAAAACATATATTTTGTTCTGGGGTGTAATTCACTTGCCAAAATAGCAATACCCTGAATCTGGTGTCCCAGCTGTTGCAGGCCAGGTTTCATGGTGTCCGCCAAAACATATATTTTGTTCTGGGGTGTAATTCAATTGCCAAAATAGCAATACCATAAATTAGTGGTTTCAGCTGTGGATGGCAAAATATAATAGTGTCCGCCAAAACATATATTTTGTTCTGGGGTGAAATTCAATTGCCAAAATAGCAATACCATAAATCAGTGGTTTCAGCTGTGGCTGGCAAAATATAATAGTGTCCGCCAAAACATATATTTTGTTCTGGGGTGAAATTCAATTGCCAAAATAGCAATACCATAAATCAGTGGTTTCAGCTGTGGCTGGCAAAATATAATAGTGTCCGCCAAAACATATATTTTGTTCTGGGGTGTAATTCACTTGCCAAAATAGCAATACCCTGAATCTGGTGTCCCAGCTGTTGCAGGCTACGTTTTATAGTGTCCTCCAAAACATATATTTTGTTCTGGGGTGAAATTAATCTGCCAAAATAGCAATACCCTGAATCTGGTGTCCCAGCTGTTGCAGGCCAGGTTTCATAGTGTCCGCCAAAACATATCTTTTGTTCTGGGGTGAAATTAAATTGCCAAAATAGCAATACCATAAATCAGTGGTTTCAGCTGTGCTTGGCAAAATATAATAGTGTCCGCCAAAACATATATTTTGTTCTGGGGTGAAATTCAATTGCTAAAATAGCAATACCATAAATCAGTGGTTTCAGCTGTGGCTGGCAAAATATAATAGTGTCCGCCAAAACATATATTTTGTTCTGGGGTGAAATTCAATTGCCAAAATAGCAATACCATAAATCAGTGGTTTCAGCTGTGGCTGGCAAAATATAATAGTGTCCGCCAAAACATATATTTTGTTCTGGGGTGTAATTCACTTGCTAAAATAGCAATACCCTGAATCTGGTGTCCCAGCTGTTGCAGGCTACGTTTTATAGTGTCCTCCAAAACATATATTTTGTTCTGGGGTGAAATTAATCTGCCAAAATAGCAATACCCTGAATCTGGTGTCCCAGCTGTTGCAGGCCAGGTTTCATGGTGTCCGCCAAAACATATATTTTGTTCTGGGGTGAAATTAATCTGCCAAATTAGCAATACCTTGAATCTGGTGTCCCAGCTGTTGCAGGCCAGGTCTCATAGTTTGCGCCAAAACATATATTTTGTTCTGTGATGAAATTCAATTGCCAAAATAGCAATACCATAAATCAGTGGTTTCAGCTGTGGCTGGCAAAATTTAATAGTGTCCGCCAAAACATATATTTTGTTCTGGGGTGTAATTCACTTGCCAAAATAGCAATACCCTGAATCTGGTGTCCCAGCTGTTGCAGGCCAGGTTTCATGGTGTCCGCCAAAACATATATTTTGTTCTGGGGTGTAATTCAATTGCCAAAATAGCAATACCATAAATTAGTGGTTTCAGCTGTGGATGGCAAAATATAATAGTGTCCGCCAAAACATATATTTTGTTCTGGGGTGAAATTCAATTGCCAAAATAGCAATACCATAAATCAGTGGTTTCAGCTGTGGCTGGCAAAATATAATAGTGTCCGCCAAAACATATATTTTGTTCTGGGGTGAAATTCAATTGCCAAAATAGCAATACCATAAATCAGTGGTTTCAGCTGTGGCTGGCAAAATATAATAGTGTCCGCCAAAACATATATTTTGTTCTGGGGTGTAATTCACTTGCCAAAATAGCAATACCCTGAATCTGGTGTCCCAGCTGTTGCAGGCTACGTTTTATAGTGTCCTCCAAAACATATATTTTGTTCTGGGGTGAAATTAATCTGCCAAAATAGCAATACCCTGAATCTGGTGTCCCAGCTGTTGCAGGCCAGGTTTCATAGTGTCCGCCAAAACATATATTTTGTTCTGGGGTGAAATTAAATTGCCAAAATAGCAATACCATAAATCAGTGGTTTCAGCTGTGGCTGGCAAAATATAATAGTGTCCGCCAAAACATATATTTTGTTCTGGGGTGAAATTCAATTGCCAAAATAGCAATACCATAAATCAGTGGTTTCAGCTGTGGCTGGCAAAATATAATAGTGTCCGCCAAAACATATATTTTGTTCTGGGGTGAAATTCAATTGCCAAAATAGCAATACCATAAATCAGTGGTTTCAGCTGTGGCTGGCAAAATATAATAGTGTCCGCCAAAACATATATTTTGTTCTGGGGTGTAATTCACTTGCCAAAATAGCAATACCCTGAATCTGGTGTCCCAGCTGTTGCAGGCCACGTTTTATAGTGTCCTCCAAAACATATATTTTGTTCTGGGGTGAAATTAATCTGCCAAAATAGCAATACCCTGAATCTGGTGTCCCAGCTGTTGCAGGCCAGGTTTCATAGTGTCCGCCAAAACATATATTTTGTTCTGGGGTGAAATTCAATTGCCAAAATAGCAATACCATAAATCAGTGGTTTCAGCTGTGGCTGGCAAAATTTAATAGTGTCCGCCAAAACATATATTTTGTTCTGGGGTGTAATTCACTTGCCAAAATAGCAATACCCTGAATCTGGTGTCCCAGCTGTTGCAGGCCAGGTTTCATAGTGTCCGCCAAAACATATATTTTGTTCTGGGGTGTAAATTCAATTGCCAAAATAGCAATACCATAAATCAGTGGTTTCAGCTGTGGCTGGCAAAATATAATAGTGTCCGCCAAAACATATATTTTGTTCTGGGGTGAAATTCAATTGCCAAAATAGCAATACCATAAATCAGTGGTTTCAGCTGTGGCTGGCAAAATATAATAGTGTCCGCCAAAACATATATTTTGTTCTGGGGTGAAATTCAATTGCCAAAATAGCAATACCATAAATCAGTGGTTTCAGCTGTGGCTGGCAAAATATAATAGTGTCCGCCAAAACATATATTTTGTTCTGGGGTGTAATTCACTTGCCAAAATAGCAATACCCTGAATCTGGTGTCCCAGCTGTTGCAGGCCACGTTTCATAGTGTCCTCCAAAACATATATTTTGTTCTGGGGTGAAATTAATCTGCCAAAATAGCAATACCCTGAATCTGGTGTCCCAGCTGTTGCAGGCCAGGTTTCATAGTGTCCGCCAAAACATATATTTTGTTCTGGGGTGAAATTCAATTGCCAAAATAGCAATACCATAAATCAGTGGTTTCAGCTGTGGCTGGCAAAATATAATAGTGTCCGCCAAAACATATATTTTGTTCTGGGGTGAAATTCAATTGCCAAAATAGCAATACCATAAATCAGTGGTTTCAGCTGTGGCTGGCAAAATATAATAGTGTCCGCCAAAACATATATTTTGTTCTGGGGTGAAATTCAATTGCCAAAATAGCAATACCATAAATCAGTGGTTTCAGCTGTGGCTGGCAAAATATAATAGTGTCCGCCAAAACATATATTTTGTTCTGGGGTGAAATTCAATTGCCAAAATAGCAATACCATAAATCTAGTGGTTTCAGCTGTGGCTGGCAAAATATAATAGTGTCCGCCAAAACATATATTTTGTTCTGGGGTGAAATTCAATTGCCAAAATAGCAATACCCTGAATCTGGTGTCCCAGCTGTTGCAGGCCAGGTTTCATAGTGTCCGCCAAAACATATATTTTGTTCTGGGGTGAAATTAATCTGCCAAAATAGCAATACCTTGAATCTGGTGTCCCAGCTGTTGCAGGCCAGGTTTCATAGTGTCCGCCAAAACATATATTTTGTTCTGGGATGAAATTCAATTGCCAAAATAGCAATACCATAAATCAGTGGTTTCAGCTGTGGCTGGCAAAATTTAATAGTGTCCGCCAAAACATATATTTTGTTCTGGGGTGTAATTCACTTGCCAAAATAGCAATACCCTGAATCTGGTGTCCCAGCTGTTGCAGGCCAGGTTTCATGGTGTCCGCCAAAACATATATTTTGTTCTGGGGTGTAATTCAATTGCCAAAATAGCAATACCATAAATTAGTGGTTTCAGCTGTGGATGGCAAAATATAATAGTGTCCGCCAAAACATATATTTTGTTCTGGGGTGAAATTCAATTGCCAAAATAGCAATACCATAAATCAGTGGTTTCAGCTGTGGCTGGCAAAATATAATAGTGTCCGCCAAAACATATATTTTGTTCTGGGGTGAAATTCAATTGCCAAAATAGCAATACCATAAATCAGTGGTTTCAGCTGTGGCTGGCAAAATATAATAGTGTCCGCCAAAACATATATTTTGTTCTGGGGTGTAATTCACTTGCCAAAATAGCAATACCCTGAATCTGGTGTCCCAGCTGTTGCAGGCTACGTTTTATAGTGTCCTCCAAAACATATATTTTGTTCTGGGGTGAAATTAATCTGCCAAAATAGCAATACCCTGAATCTGGTGTCCCAGCTGTTGCAGGCCAGGTTTCATAGTGTCCGCCAAAACATATATTTTGTTCTGGGGTGAAATTCAATTGCCAAAATAGCAATACCATAAATCAGTGGTTTCAGCTGTGCTTGGCAAAATATAATAGTGTCCGCCAAAACATATATTTTGTTCTGGGGTGAAATTCAATTGCCAAAATAGCAATACCATAAATCAGTGGTTTCAGCTGTGGCTGGCAAAATATAATAGTGTCCGCCAAAACATATATTTTGTTCTGGGGTGAAATTCAATTGCCAAAATAGCAATACCATAAATCAGTGGTTTCAGCTGTGGCTGGCAAAATATAATAGTGTCCGCCAAAACATATATTTTGTTCTGGGGTGTAATTCACTTGCCAAAATAGCAATACCCTGAATCTGGTGTCCCAGCTGTTGCAGGCTACGTTTTATAGTGTCCTCCAAAACATATATTTTGTTCTGGGGTGAAATTAATCTGCCAAAATAGCAATACCCTGAATCTGGTGTCCCAGCTGTTGCAGGCCAGGTTTCATAGTGTCCGCCAAAACATATATTTTGTTCTGGGGTGAAATTCAATTGCCAAAATAGCAATACCATAAATCAGTGGTTTCAGCTGTGGCTGGCAAAATATAATAGTGTCCGCCAAAACATATATTTTGTTCTGGGGTGAAATTCAATTGCCAAAATAGCAATACCATAAATCAGTGGTTCTCAGCTGTGGCTGGCCAAATATAATAGTGTCCGCCAAAACATATATTTTGTTCTGGGGTGAAATTCAATTGCCAAAATAGCAATACCATAAATCAGTGGTTTCAGCTGTGGCTGGCAAAATATAATAGTGTCCGCCAAAACATATATTTTGTTCTGGGGTGTAATTCACTTGCCAAAATAGCAATACCCTGAATCTGGTGTCCCAGCTGTTGCAGGCTACGTTTTATAGTGTCCTCCAAAACATATATTTTGTTCTGGGGTGAAATTCAATCTGCCAAAATAGCAATACCCTAAATCTGGTGGTCCCAGCTGTTGCAGGCCAGGTTTCATAGTGTCCGCCAAAACATATATTTTGTTCTGGGGTGTAATTCAATTGCCAAAATAGCAATACCATAAATCAGTGGTTTCAGCTGTGGCTGGCAAAATATAATAGTGTCCGCCAAAACATATATTTTGTTCTGGGGTGAAATTCAATTGCCAAAATAGCAATACCATAAATCAGTGGTTTCAGCTGTGGCTGGCAAAATATAATAGTGTCCGCCAAAACATATATTTTGTTCTGGGGTGAAATTCAATTGCCAAAATAGCAATACCATAAATCAGTGGTTTCAGCTGTGGCTGGCAAAATATAATAGTGTCCGCCAAAACATATATTTTGTTCTGGGGTGTAATTCACTTGCCAAAATAGCAATACCCTGAATCTGGTGTCCCAGCTGTTGCAGGCTACGTTTTATAGTGTCCTCCAAAACATATATTTTGTTCTGGGGTGAAATTAATCTGCCAAAATAGCAATACCCTGAATCTGGTGTCCCAGCTGTTGCAGGCCAGGTTTCATAGTGTCCGCCAAAACATATATTTTGTTCTGGGGTGAAATTCAATTGCCAAAATAGCAATACCATAAATCAGTGGTTTCAGCTGTGGCTGGCAAAATATAATAGTGTCCGCCAAAACATATATTTTGTTCTGGGGTGAAATTCAATTGCCAAAATAGCAATACCATAAATCAGTGGTTTCAGCTGTGGCTGGCAAAATATAATAGTGTCCGCCAAAACATATATTTTGTTCTGGGGTGAAATTCAATTGCCAAAATAGCAATACCATAAATCAGTGGTTTCAGCTGTGGCTGGCAAAATATAATAGTGTCCGCCAAAACATATATTTTGTTCTGGGGTGAAATTCAATTGCCAAAATAGCAATACCCTGAATCTGGTGTCCCAGCTGTTGCAGGCCACGTTTCATAGTGTCCGCCAAAACATATATTTTGTTCTGGGGTGAAATTAATCTGCCAAAATAGCAATACCTTGAATCTGGTGTCCCAGCTGTTGCAGGTCAGGTTTCATAGTTTGCGCCAAAACATATATTTTGTTCTGTGATGAAATTCAATTGCCAAAATAGCAATACCATAAATCAGTGGTTTCAGCTGTGGCTGGCAAAATTTAATAGTGTCCGCCAAAACATATATTTTGTTCTGGGGTGTAATTCACTTGCCAAAATAGCAATACCCTGAATCTGGTGTCCTAGCTGTTGCAGGCCAGGTTTCATGGTGTCCGCCAAAACATATATTTTGTTCTGGGGTGTAATTCAATTGCCAAAATAGCAATACCATAAATTAGTGGTTTCAGCTGTGGATGGCAAAATATAATAGTGTCCGCCAAAACATATATTTTGTTCTGGGGTGAAATTCAATAGCCAAAATAGCAATACCATAAATCAGTGGTTTCAGCTGTGGCTGGCAAAATATAATAGTGTCCGCCAAAACATATATTTTGTTCTGGGGTGAAGTTCAATTGACAAAATAGCAATACCATAAATCAGTGGTTTCAGCTGTGGCTGGCAAAATATAATAGTGTCCGCCAAAACATATATTTTGTTCTGGGGTGTAATTCACTTGCCAAAATAGCAATACCCTGAATCTGGTGTCCCAGTTGTTGCAGGCTACGTTTTATAGTATCCTCCAAAACATATATTTTGTTCTGGGGTGAAATTAATCTGCCAAAATAGCAATACCCTGAATCTGGTGTCCCAGCTGTTGCAGGCCAGGTTTCATAGTGTCCGCCAAAACATATCTTTTGTTCTGGGGTGAAATTAAATTGCCAAAATAGCAATACCATAAATCAGTGGTTTCAGCTGTGCTTGGCAAAATATAATAGTGTCCGCCAAAACATATATTTTGTTCTGGGGTGAAATTCAATTGCTAAAATAGCAATACCATAAATCAGTGGTTTCAGCTGTGGCTGGCAAAATATAATAGTGTCCGCCAAAACATATATTTTGTTCTGGGGTGAAATTCAATTGCCAAAATAGCAATACCATAAATCAGTGGTTTCAGCTGTGGCTGGCAAAATATAATAGTGTCCGCCAAAACATATATTTTGTTCTGGGGTGTAATTCACTTGCTAAAATAGCAATACCCTGAATCTGGTGTCCCAGCTGTTGCAGGCTACGTTTTATAGTGTCCTCCAAAACATATATTTTGTTCTGGGGTGAAATTAATCTGCCAAAATAGCAATACCTTGAATCTGGTGTCCCAGCTGTTGCAGGTCAGGTTTCATAGTTTGCGCCAAAACATATATTTTGTTCTGTGATGAAATTCAATTGCCAAAATAGCAATACCATAAATCAGTGGTTTCAGCTGTGGCTGGCAAAATTTAATAGTGTCCGCCAAAACATATATTTTGTTCTGGGGTGTAATTCACTTGCCAAAATAGCAATACCCTGAATCTGGTGTCCTAGCTGTTGCAGGCCAGGTTTCATGGTGTCCGCCAAAACATATATTTTGTTCTGGGGTGTAATTCAATTGCCAAAATAGCAATACCATAAATTAGTGGTTTCAGCTGTGGATGGCAAAATATAATAGTGTCCGCCAAAACATATATTTTGTTCTGGGGTGAAATTCAATTGCCAAAATAGCAATACCATAAATCAGTGGTTTCAGCTGTGGCTGGCAAAATATAATAGTGTCCGCCAAAACATATATTTTGTTCTGGGGTGAAATTCAATTGACAAAATAGCAATACCATAAATCAGTGGTTTCAGCTGTGGCTGGCAAAATATAATAGTGTCCGCCAAAACATATATTTTGTTCTGGGGTGTAATTCACTTGCCAAAATAGCAATACCCTGAATCTGGTGTCCCAGCTGTTGCAGGCTACGTTTTATAGTGTCCTCCAAAACATATATTTTGTTCTGGGGTGAAATTAATCTGCCAAAATAGCAATACCCTGAATCTGGTGTCCCAGCTGTTGCAGGCCAGGTTTCATAGTGTCCGCCAAAACATATATTTTGTTCTGTGATGAAATTCAATTGCCAAAATAGCAATACCATAAATCAGTGGTTTCAGCTGTGGCTGGCAAAATTTAATAGTGTCCGCCAAAACATATATTTTGTTCTGGGGTGTAATTCACTTGCCAGAATAGCAATACCCTGAATCTGGTGTCCCAGCTGTTGCAGGCCAGGTTTCATGGTGTCCCTCAAAACATATATTTTGTTCTGGGGTGTAATTCAATTGCCAAAATAGCAATACCATAAATCAGTGGTTTCAGCTGTGGCTGGCAAAATATAATAGTGTCCGCCAAAACATATATTTTGTTCTGGGGTGAAATTCAATTGCCAAAATAGCAATACCATAAATCAGTGGTTTCAGCTGTGGCTGGCAAAATATAATAGTGTCCGCCAAAACATATATTTTGTTCTGGGGTGAAATTCAATTGGCAAAATAGCAATACCCTGAATCTGGTGTCCCAGCTGTTGCAGGCCACGTTTCATTGTGTCCGCCAAAACATATATTTTGTTCTGGGGTGAAATTAATCTGCCAAAATAGCAATACCCTGAATCTGGTGTCCCAGCTGTTGCAGGCCAGGTTTCATAGTTTGCGCCAAAACATATATTTTGTTCTGTGATGAAATTCAATTGCCAAAATAGCAATACTATAAATCAGTGGTTTCAGCTGTGGCTGGCAAAATTTAATAGTGTCCGCCAAAACATATATTTTGTTCTGGGGTGTAATTCACTTGCCAAAATAGCAATACCCTGAATCTGGTGTCCCAGCTGTTGCAGGCCAGGTTTCATAGTGTCCGCCAAAACATATATTTTGTTCTGGGGTGTAATTCAATTGCCAAAATAGCAATACCATAAATTAGTGGTTTCAGCTGTGGATGGCAAAATATAATAGTGTCCGCCAAAACATATATTTTGTTCTGGGGTGAAATTCAATTGCCAAAATAGCAATACCATAAATCAGTGGTTTCAGCTGTGGCTGGCAAAATATAATAGTGTCCGCCAAAACATATATTTTGTTCTGGGGTGAAATTCAATTGCCAAAATAGCAATACCATAAATCAGTGGTTTCAGCTGTGGCTGGCAAAATATAATAGTGTCCGCCAAAACATATATTTTGTTCTGGGGTGTAATTCACTTGCCAAAATAGCAATACCCTGAATCTGGTGTCCCAGCTGTTGCAGGCCACGTTTCATAGTGTCCGCCAAAACATATATTTTGTTCTGGGGTGAAATTAATCTGCCAAAATAGCAATACCCTGAATCTGGTGTCCCAGCTGTTGCAGGCCAGGTTTCATAGTGTCCGCCAAAACATATATTTTGTTCTGGGGTGAAATTCAATTGCCAAAATAGCAATACCATAAATCAGTGGTTTCAGCTGTGGCTGGCAAAATATAATAGTGTCCGCCAAAACATATATTTTGTTCTGGGGTGAAATTCAATTGCCAAAATAGCAATACCATAAATCAGTGGTGTTCCAGCTGTGGCTGGCCAAATATAATAGTGTCCGCCAAAACATATATTTTGTTCTGGGGTGAAATTCAATTGCCAAAATAGCAATACCATAAATCAGTGGTTTCAGCTGTGGCTGGCAAAATATAATAGTGTCCGCCAAAACATATATTTTGTTCTGGGGTGAAATTCAATTGCCAAAATAGCAATACCATAAATCTAGTGGTTTCAGCTGTGGCTGGCAAAGTATAATAGTGTCCGCCAAAACATATATTTTGTTCTGGGGTGAAATTCAATTGCCAAAATAGCAATACCATAAATCAGTGGTTTCAGCTGTGGCTGGCAAAATTTAATAGTGTCCGCCAAAACATATATTTTGTTCTGGGGTGTAATTCACTTGCCAAAATAGCAATACCCTGAATCTGGTGTCCTAGCTGTTGCAGGCCAGGTTTCATGGTGTCCGCCAAAACATATATTTTGTTCTGGGGTGTAATTCAATTGCCAAAATAGCAATACCATAAATTAGTGGTTTCAGCTGTGGATGGCAAAATATAATAGTGTCCGCCAAAACATATATTTTGTTCTGGGGTGAAATTCAATAGCCAAAATAGCAATACCATAAATCAGTGGTTTCAGCTGTGGCTGGCAAAATATAATAGTGTCCGCCAAAACATATATTTTGTTCTGGGGTGAAGTTCAATTGACAAAATAGCAATACCATAAATCAGTGGTTTCAGCTGTGGCTGGCAAAATATAATAGTGTCCGCCAAAACATATTTTGTTCTGGGGTGTAATTCACTTGCCAAAATAGCAATACCCTGAATCTGGTGTCCCAGTTGTTGCAGGCTACGTTTTATAGTATCCTCCAAAACATATATTTTGTTCTGGGGTGAAATTAATCTGCTAAAATAGCAATACCCTGAATCTGGTGTCCCAGCTGTTGCAGGCCAGGTTTCATAGTGTCCGCCAAAACATATATTTTGTTCTGTGATGAAATTCAATTGCCAAAATAGCAATACCATAAATCAGTGGTTTCAGCTGTGGCTGGCAAAATTTAATAGTGTCCGCCAAAACATATATTTTGTTCTGGGGTGTAATTCACTTGCCAGAATAACAATACCCTGAATCTGGTGTCCCAGCTGTTGCAGGCCAGGTTTCATGGTGTCCGCCAAAACATATATTTTGTTCTGGGGTGTAATTCAATTGCCAAAATAGCAATACCATAAATTAGTGGTTTCAGCTGTGGATGGCAAAATATAATAGTGTCCGCCAAAACATATATTTTGTTCTGGGGTGAAATTCAATTGCCAAAATAGCAATACCATAAATCAGTGGTTTCAGCTGTGGCTGGCAAAATATAATAGTGTCCGCCAAAACATATATTTTGTTCTGGGGTGAAATTCAATTGGCAAAATAGCAATACCATAAATCAGTGGTTTCAGCTGTGGCTGGCAAAATATAATAGTGTTCGCCAAAACATATATTTTGTTCTGGGGTGTAATTCACTTGACAAAATAGCAATACCCTGAATCTGGTGTCCCAGCTGTTGCAGGCCACGTTTCGTTGAGTCCTCCAAAACATATATTTTGTTTTGGGTGAAATGAATCTGCCAAAATAGCAATATCCTGAATCTGGTGTCCCAGCTGTTGCAGGCCAGGTTTCATAGTGTCCGCCACAACATATATTTTGTTCTGGGCTGAAATTCAATTGCCAAAATAGCAATACCATAAATCAGTGGTTTCAGCTGTTGCTGGCAAAATATAATAGTGTCCGCCAAAACATACATTTTGTTCTGGGGTGTAATTCACTTGCCAAAATAGCAATACCCTGAATCTGGTGTCCCAGCTATTGCAGGACAGGTTTCATAGTGTGCGCCAAAACATATATTTTGTTCTGGGGTTAAATTCAATTGAAAAAATAGCAATACCATGAATCATTATTTACAGCTGAGGCTGGCAAAATATAATAGTGTCCGCCAAAACATATATTTTGTTGTGGGGTGAAATTCAATTGCCAAAATAGCAATACCATAAATCAGTGGTTTCAGCTGTGGCTGGCAAAATATAATAGTGTCCGCCAAAAATATATTTTGTTCTGGGGTGAAATTCAATTTGCCAAAATAGCAATACCATAAATCAGTGGTTTCAGCTGTGGCTGGCAAAATATAATAGTGTCCGCCAAAACATATATTTTGTTCTGGGGTGAAATTCAATTGGCAAAATAGCAATACCCTTAATCTGGTGTCCCAGCTGTTGCAGGCCAAGTTTCATTGTGTCAGCCAAAACATATATTTTGTTCTGGGGTGAAATTAATCTGCCAAATTAGCAATACCTTGAATCTGGTGTCCCAGCTGTTGCAGGTCAGGTTTCATAGTTTGCGCCAAAACATATATTTTGTTCTGTGATGAAATTCAATTGCCAAAATAGCAATACCATAAATCAGTGGTTTCAGCTGTGGCTGGCAAAATTTAATAGTGTCCGCCAAAACATATATTTTGTTCTGGGGTGTAATTCACTTGCCAAAATAGCAATACCCTGAATCTGGTGTCCTAGCTGTTGCAGGCCAGGTTTCATGGTGTCCGCCAAAACATATATTTTGTTCTGGGGTGTAATTCAATTGCCAAAATAGCAATACCATAAATTAGTGGTTTCAGCTGTGGATGGCAAAATATAATAGTGTCCGCCAAAACATATATTTTGTTCTGGGGTGAAATTCAATAGCCAAAATAGCAATACCATAAATCAGTGGTTTCAGCTGTGGCTGGCAAAATATAATAGTGTCCGCCAAAACATATATTTTGTTCTGGGGTGAAGTTCAATTGACAAAATAGCAATACCATAAATCAGTGGTTTCAGCTGTGGCTGGCAAAATATAATAGTGTCCGCCAAAACATATATTTTGTTCTGGGGTGTAATTCACTTGCCAAAATAGCAATACCCTGAATCTGGTGTCCCAGTTGTTGCAGGCTACGTTTTATAGTATCCTCCAAAACATATATTTTGTTCTGGGGTGAAATTAATCTGCCAAAATAGCAATACCCTGAATCTGGTGTCCCAGCTGTTGCAGGCCAGGTTTCATAGTGTCCGCCAAAACATATCTTTTGTTCTGGGGTGAAATTAAATTGCCAAAATAGCAATACCATAAATCAGTGGTTTCAGCTGTGCTTGGCAAAATATAATAGTGTCCGCCAAAACATATATTTTGTTCTGGGGTGAAATTCAATTGCTAAAATAGCAATACCATAAATCAGTGGTTTCAGCTGTGGCTGGCAAAATATAACAGTGTCCGCCAAAACATATATTTTGTTCTGGGGTGAAATTCAATTGCCAAAATAGCAATACCATAAATCAGTGGTTTCAGCTGTGGCTGGCAAAATATAATAGTGTCCGCCAAAACATATATTTTGTTCTGGGGTGTAATTCACTTGCTAAAATAGCAATACCCTGAATCTGGTGTCCCAGCTGTTGCAGGCTACGTTTTATAGTGTCCTCCAAAACATATATTTTGTTCTGGGGTGAAATTAATCTGCCAAAATAGCAATACCTTGAATCTGGTGTCCCAGCTGTTGCAGGCCAGGTTTCATAGTTTGCGCCAAAACATATATTTTGTTCTGTGATGAAATTCAATTGCCAAAATAGCAATACCATAAATCAGTGGTTTCAGCTGTGGCTGGCAAAATTTAATAGTGTCCGCCAAAACATATATTTTGTTCTGGGGTGTAATTCACTTGCCAAAATAGCAATACCCTGAATCTGGTGTCCTAGCTGTTGCAGGCCAGGTTTCATGGTGTCCGCCAAAACATATATTTTGTTCTGGGGTGTAATTCAATTGCCAAAATAGCAATACCATAAATTAGTGGTTTCAGCTGTGGATGGCAAAATATAATAGTGTCCGCCAAAACATATATTTTGTTCTGGGGTGAAATTCAATTGCCAAAATAGCA
>JAKVIS010002146.1:0-25804 GCA_033119425.1 Bufotes viridis
AAGCCTTCTGGGGCTGCGAGGAGGAGGAGCAGGAGAAATGCTGTAACCCCTGGCTTCACGACACGGTATCAGACTCTGAAGTAATCTCCACGTCATACTGCTGCAACTGAGAGGAGCACTGACTATGTGGAGATGCTCTAACATTGAGTTTAGACTAGTATTTAAGGTGTTTTCACTGAGATTTAAAATACTACTTCGATGGTAAAACAAGTGTTGTACAGTTTTGGGCTTATTCCACCACACCACCCCTTAACCCCCACCATCCCTGCAAAAAAACAGCATTTCTGCTAAAATGGGGGGAAAATTAGAGTAATGTCCTTTCGGGTAGCTGCTTTTGAAGTTTGTAGCAGCTGCAGTAGTGCTATGAGGCACACCCAGTCTCAGCCTCTCACTTCTCACTCACTGATTGACAGCTTTTCCTGTCTGTCCCTATTCATCACACACAAATCTTCTTCTTAGTTATTCTAGCCTTTCCCCTCACTGTTCCTAGCAGTAGAATACAAGCTTGATTGTAAGTTTTGACTGTCCCTGACTCCCTAAGATCATATTTTCTGGCAGACACTGTAAGACCTATCCACCTGCTCTCACAGCCCAGCACAGAATAGCATTTTGCTCTTTCTGCTAGGGCACCTTCTTGCCTGCTGCAGCACTGATTGGCTCATACAGGCTGTCTGTTTTCCTGGGAGTAAATCAAGGCTAACACCCCCACACACACTTCTGCTCAGGGAAAGCACCCATCTTTTTCCTCCCTATTGATTTTTCCCACTAACAGGTGCAGTAAAATGGCGCTACTTGCTATTGTCCTATAACCTTGATTCCCTGAACCACACCCTCATGGGACTGTGTTTATCCCGTCTCAGCCTGAAACTCAAGTCATGTCTGACCTTGCATTGATTACCTTGGCCTAAATAAAATAGCAGCAGAGAATAAATATTGTCTACCCTTAATCCCTGAACTATTTGACAGGCTACATGGTGCCAAGATCTTTACCAAATTAGATAAGCATGGAGCATACAACCTGATCCGCATACATAAAGGGAATGAGTGGAAAACTGGCTCTTCATACTCGTGACAGCCACTATTTAGTCATGCCATTTTTTCTTAACAATGGGGTGGGGTGGCCCTACACTACACTGGGTCCCCCAGAAACAGTCGAGGTGTCACCACGTGTTGCTGCTTTCCGGAAGGGATGGTAAGGCATGGTGGACTCCAATGGGAAGTAAGTACAGAGAGTCAGGGTCTGCAGTAAACAAGGGTGCTTCCTTACTGGAGGAAATTAGGTGCAAAATAATATAGGCGAGGCATAGGGATGGCTTCTCTAGTCTCCTCCTTGGCAGAAGAAGGGTTTGATGCTGAGGAAAGGCCTCAGCTAGCTGTCCTTCTCATTTTCAGAAGGCTGGTACCCTGGCCAAAGGCTAGAGGCCCACGGTCTGTAGCTCAGTAATCTGGGTGGCTCCTTGGTCACAGGGCTGGTGACCCATGGTCTGTGGCTCAACATCCCCATCTCAGCATCTTCTTTTGGTCACTCATGCAGACTGGCATGAGTCTCCTCTCTAAGCACTGGTCCCTAACTGCAGAACAATAGGGGCGCTGACCGCTCTTCTTATATACCATGTCTAGCTAGACTGGAACCTTCTAGTGGGAGGGATGGAGTGGAGAACTCAGCACAAAAATTACAAAGTTACTACTCCCATCTGGCACTGACTTACATTAGAGGTTCAATGATACTCAATGGCAGTGTCACAGCAGTTTTTCCAGACAAAAACAAGTTTCCAGACATAACAACATAGCTAAACCAGACATTCAAAAGGTCAGACTTTCTGGTTTTGGTGGTAAACAAGTCTGGCTTTTTCTCTCCAAAACATGGTAGCTGTGGAAAATGACCAGCTTCTTATTAAAAGTCCCAAAAGTCTCTTAGCATTCCTTAACCCTTTCCATAGAGCCTTGCAAATACAATGCAAATGAACAAGAAGTATATCACAACATACATATAAAATGTAGTTACACAGTATTAAACAGTGCAAATTAACCCTTTCAAGTCAAATAAAGTAAGAAGTTTATTTTTAGTTAACTTTGCATAGGGGAAATAGACAAGTGTCCACAAATGTCCATACTTTAGAGTACCCCTGCTCCAGGGCACTACACATACTCCAATGGCTAAGGGAGAATAAAAAAAAAGTGTTTTTGAGAAAACCTCTTCTGCTTTCTTGGGCTATATAATATCTGAATAAGGCTACAAATGGATTTGGAGAAGTTGTCTGCGGTAATAAACTAGCCACGTACTATGAGTCTACGGGCAATACAATGTTTTATGGGCTTTGCAAACTACTACAGGCAGTTCATTCGCCATTTCGACGGCATCAATCTCTGCTCTAATCCTCAAGGTAATGAATGCCAGGAAATAAATATCGAGGCTAAATCCAGCTCCCAGACACTTAAAAGGGCTTATACCTTTGCACCTGCTCTTCACCGTCCTGATGTCACTAAGCAATTTTTTTTGTTACCTACGTCATTTCATCAATGTACATTTAAAATGACTGTGGTGGCATTTTCTTATGATAACTAGAACAGTGAGTCTATGGGCAAGTCTCCCTTTCTTATTGTCTATGATCACCAACTTAGGGTCTCTCTTCCTGTGTCAGTTTTTTCTGGGGTTCCAGCAGCTGACTTCTCTTTGGAATTTTTTTTTTCAGATTTGGCCAGAAACTAAAGCCACTCTTCTGAAGACCACAGTCCGAATGAAAAACGTTTGCTGATCATAAATGCAGATCTCCACCACAATTCTTGGCTATCCTCTAGGAACATCAGCCCCAGAGGACCGTCTTACAAGGTGGCGCCTCATTTCCTTGGTCCCTTTGAAGTGATTAAATAACTGAATCTGGTCAATTACAAGTTACGTTTTCCTGCCACTGCAGATACCTAATTAGTTTCATGTCTCATTCCTCAAGCCTGTGATCTTCAATCACTATTCCAGAGTTTCAGCTTCTGCTGCCTACCCGGTCAGTTCTGAAGATGTGTATGAAGTGCAGGATATCTTCGCCATGAAGAAGATCAGAACTTTTTCTTGGTAAACTGAAAGGGCTGGTCCTGATCGACCTTACCCAGTGATCTGGGTCACTGCAGGTGTATCTAAGATTATCGTGTTTTCTAAAGGTTTTTTATGTCCACACAGGACCTAAAATGCAGTGGAAAATCTGTTACAATTCAGATTGTGTAGTTAATATGCTGCATATTTAACCTGTTGAATTGCTGTATGGCATATCGTTGCTGCAAAGTAAACAAAGATGTATCGACCACTGAAACAGTGGTACAGAGGCAGGGGTGGTGGAGCAGTAGGGGTTGGACAGATGAGTATTTATATTTTAATTTTTTAATCTCATGTTCTGCTTTTAGCCAAATTTTGTCTAATCTCGGACAAGTATTTTCAAGGATCTGAAGAAGAAAATATAAACTACTAACATTTTACAATATAAAATTATCACAGTCATATAAAGCAATCAGAAATAATGCAGAGACATCTGAAACCCCTCAAAAATAATCTTGACTATACCATGTAGGATGTGAATGCTCCATTATTAATGGTCCTTTAATGGGCTGTTCTCAGAGGAGTAGGTTTATTATGTGTTTGTAGAAATGGATATAGAAACTGGAAGTGAACCATATTAAGCCGCTCACTGATTCAGTCCACCCAAATGTCACTCAATCCATCAAAGACACTTTCTTCAATAAAACATTATTCCACATCCTCCTACGTTGGTTAAGTAAGCATTCTCAAGTTAAAGACAGTTCCACTCTTCCTATTACTAAAGTATTTGAGAAATTATAGAATTCAAAATGTTTACCTCCTGGATGTACATTAGCTGTATGTAGAGAATTTGCTTCATATACTGAACAACTTTAGGATAACCAATGTACTCAGGAAATTATTTCTGCATCCATTTATATGTTGGGTGATTCTTCACCTTGCAACTTTCCAATATTACACTCTTTTCCTTAACTTCTCGTTCTAATTGACTAGTCTAGAATCATTCTAATTATTATTATTAATATTATTATTATTATTAGAGTTATCTACTTTAGGCACCCCGTTTGTATGTACCATGTTAAAGCAAATGAATTTAATTGAAAAGTGCTCCTACTTGGGACACCCTGCTATTAGACAAAAAGTGAAGCCATTACAAAAAGAAACTCCATCTGGAGGGCCTTGCTCATATTTGCATTACATGAATGTCCTATTTATTTCAGTTAATGGCATAATTTACGCTACTGTAAAATTAACATGCACCTTCTGTAAGTCTCTCATCCTTGTCATGTCCCTGTAACAGAAGGCACACAGCCAATAAACATAGAACATTGCAAAAAAGGGCACCAGGACACAGAATACATCGGGGGATAAGTTCTGAACAAAAGGCACATGGAAAGGGAGCTCCATGCAGTGTCCATTAAGAGAAAAAAGCATTGAGTGCTCTGGTCAGCAAGAGCTTTGGATAGTAGTGTTGATCGAGCACCCAAGTGCTCGGGTGCTCGGGCCGAACACATTGGAATGCTCGGGTGGTCTACAGAGCACCCGAGTATAATATAAGTCAATTGGAGAACCCGAGCATTAAACCAGGCACACCCTGATCTGAAGAGGGGAGGGTGCCTGGTTCATAGGAAAAGGTCAGAAATTGATGGAAACACCACCAAAATGGTTCGGGCACAACATGGGGAGGATGTCTGGATGCATCTTGGACTTCCAGGTCACTGCTGGGAATGATGTTGTCCGAGTAATACGCCACTTTTACAGACTTACAATAATACGCACAAAACCAAAAATAAAAACTATTTTAAAGGAAAAATTGTTAGGAAACATTATTTACTTGTATATCAAGTGCAAATTGTGCCAAAAATCCGATACAACCTGTATATCACATAAAGGAGGGCCTCATTCACATTGTGGTACAATTGTTCATGTAGTGGGACTCCTACACTCATAAAACAAGGAACCGTCGCTCCAATACACCCTTTGTTACACATAAAGGAGGGCATCATACACATCCTTGAAAAATTATGATTGATGGCCTGCTGATGACCCTCAAAAACATTTGGAGCAAGGGTCTGCTGATCTGACCATCTAAAACATTAGGGGCGAGGGCCTGCTGCTGAGCTGACCCTCTAAAACATTAGGCGTGAGGGTCTGCTGGTGAGCTGACCCTCTAAAAGATTGTAGCTGAGGGCCTGCTGGTGAGCTGACCCTCTAAAAGGTTGTAGGTTAGGGCCTGAAGGTGAGCTGACCCTTTAAAAGGTTGTAGGTGAGGGCCTGCAGGTGAACTGACCCTGTAAAACATTATATGCGAGGGCCTGCAGGTAAACTGACCCTGTAAAACATTATATGCGAGGGTCTTCAGGTGAGCTGACCCTGTAAAAGGTTGTAGGTGAGGGCCTGCAGGTGAGCTGACCCTGTAAAACATTATATGAGAGGGCCTTGGCTACTGAGACTGGACTTGGTGGAAGACAGGGTGGTGCTTAACCGACTGTTACACTGCAGATGTTGCGCAACTAATGTCACTGTCCGAAGTGGACACCGTCTACGGAAAAAGTATACTGGATGTCAAGATATTTTTGGGATGCGCACATTTTACACAGGAGATGTGGCACAGATAATTTAACTGTCTGCAGCAGCCTATTAGATGTTATCTAGCGCAAGATGCGCTAAATTTTTTTATTGCTGCTATCACACACAATAGTCCTTAAAAGGTCTCTGAAAAGTTTTTCTAATAAAAATAGTCCAATATCACTCCCTACACTGTCTGTCCCTTCCTCTTCACAGCTCTCCCTGACTAAGATTGAGCCGAACAAGCGCCATCAGGTGCTATATAGCACCTGATGACGCGTTCCTGCCAGCCAATCAATGTAATGCCAGTAACCAACATGGCTACGGCATTACAGTGAGGGCAGTACTTATCTGCACGTTTATTGGCTGCGTAGCCGAATACCACCATTTGCTGAGCATAGCAATGCTTGAGCCAAACTGGTGTTCGGCCAATCATGCTCGCTTAACACTATTGGATAGCACAGACTGTTGAAAACTCATAGAAGGAGTACCAGACTAGTTGTCACGCAGCATCAGTCTCCTGTTTCCAGTACAATGGGCCAGAGACCAATAGGATTCGAAATCCCAGCAAATTACCACACGTTCAGTTTTCATCCTGCCCCAGGACATCTGTGTTCTCCATGCTTTGAGAGTTATAAGTGCAAGAATGTTGTGGAAATTTAGCTGCAGGAGGAGTTCCTTATGTGTACACTGCAAAAGCATTTAAAATGCATTTTTGTGTGGTATGTTCTAAAGTCCTTTTTGGCGTGTATTGGTGGCAAAAAAATATATATTATTTGCCGTTTAGCGGTGCAGTTATATGTTCTAAAGCCTTTTGTGTCGTGTATAAGTGGAAAAAAATAAGGGCCTATTTGCTGTTCAGAGGTGCAGTTATATGCTCTAAAGCCCTTTTTGGCATGTATTGGTGGCAAAAAATATATATATTTGCCGTTCAGCGGTGCAGTTATATGTTCTAAAGCCCTTTTTTGCATGTATTAGTGGCACAAAAATATATTTTTGCCGTTCAATGGAGCAGTTATGTGTTCTAAAGACCTTTTTGGAGTGTATTAGTGTCAAAAAAATATATATTTGCCGTTCAACGGAGCAGTTATGTCTTCTAAAGCCCTTTTTGGCATGTATTAGTGGGGAAAGAAATGGGCTTATTAGCCGTTGTGTGGTGAAGTGAGAAAATTACTGACTATTTTGGGGGGTTTTAATTTCATTTTTATTTATTTATTTGATCTAACAGTATGTCAGACAGAGAAGTGCCAGGCCATGCACAGGGGAGTGGCAGAGGCCTAAATGTTCCTGGCGCAGGCACAGGTCGCAGCAAAGTAAGGGGGCGTGGCAGCAGGAGTTGCAGCGAGGGGCCTGAGCTCCTGGTGTCATCTAGCGGTCGTGTCTTTGCCAGCAACCCAGCGGTTCTTGAATGGTTTACTCGGTCATCCACTTTGTCCCAAGTGACATCAGACACCCCCAGCCAAGAGTCGGTGGGTTCGTCAGACACAACCTTTAGTTGGTATGGCCCGGGAGCAGGCCCTGTGCCCTCACCTGTCCTCAACCTGCCTCTGTCCTTTTCTATTCCCTAAGCCAGAGAAGTATTATATGCTGTGGGCTCAGCTCCACTATACAGCGAGGACGAAGGTACTAGAGGAGAGTCAGCAGCTACTGGCCAGCCAAAATGTGGGGGAGACATTCGCCACTTTCTCTGGCAGACAAGTATTGATGAGGAGAGTGGTGTGGGAGCTGATGTTGCGAGCGGTCAGGCTCCTGACCCAGAGACCATTGAGGAGGACATCAGTGACATGCAGACAGTACTCAATGATGATGATGTAGCTGATTGCACTTGGAAGCCGGCTGAATTAGGGGCTTCATCATTATCGGGAGAAGAGGGTGGCAGCTTGCCCATGAGGCAGCGGTGGAGCCAGCAAGTCTCTAGGTTGCCCAGGAGTCAGCAGGGTGGCCGCAGTGGGAGGTCAGGAGCCAAACGTGCCCGGGGTAGACCACCCGCTTTGCAGTAGCCTATCTGCCCGGAGAGTAGTGGTGCAGGGGCTCACGGAAGCAGTGGCGGCAGCAGTCAGTCAGTGCAGAGTGTTGGGGGAAAATCACTTACTCTGCAGTGTGGCAGTTTTTTGTTAAGCCGCCCGAGGAGGTGAACATGGCCATTTGTAGAGTCTGTGGGCAGAAGGTGAAGCGTGGCCAGAGTGCCAATGTTGGCACCACAGCCCTGAGTCTACATATGCAGCGTCACCATAAAGTCGCCTGGGAGATCTGTGGCTCCGATGTGGTGGTCCAACCTGCCACAGCAACCCCTGCATCACCCAGTGGCATACACTTGATTTCAGGCCATCAAGTCTCCACCACCTCAGCCGAAGGGAGCTGTCTGTCCTTCCCATCATCTGCTGGTCCTGATGCTCCTGCTCCTGCTCCTCTCCCTACTCCTCGTCAGTCATTCCATCAGCAATTGATCACTGAAGCGATTGCCAAGAGACAACAGTATGCGTGCACTCCTCCAACGGTGTAGAAGCTGAATGTGATCCTGGACAAGTTGCTGGTGCTGCAGTCCCTCCCTTTCCAAGTCGTGGACTCTGCACCTTTCAGAGAACTGATGGCTTGTGCCGAGCTGAGGTGGAGAGTCCCAAGCTGCCATTTCTTTGCCAAAAGGCAGTACCAGCCCTGCACACACATGTAGAACAGAAGGTGGGCCAGTCCTGGAGCCTGTCGGTGTCTGCCAATGTGCACGGCAGTGCCGACGTGTGGATCTGTAACTACGGTCAGGGACAATATATGTCATTTACGGCCCACTGGGTGAAAGTGGTTCCTGCACATCCACACCAGCAACTTGGACAGGTGACGTCGCTATCACGCCGTTGGTCTTGCGACAATGTCCGCCTCTGCCTCCTCATCCTCCGCTGTGTCCTCAGCCTCCACTGCAGACACAATTCACAGTGCCCCTCCAGCATATCACATGTGAAGGGCATGGCAGTGTCACGCTGTTCTGCACCTCGTTTGCCTGGGTGAACGGAGTTACACAGGGGATGAACTGATCTGTCTCCTTCATCAAGAAATTGAATCCTGTATCTCACACCGCAAAGTACACCCTACTTGAGCTGCAGCAGAAGAACGGCATCCCAAAACATAGGCTGATATGCAACGTTTCCACCTGTTGGAATTCCACCCTCCATATGTTGGATCTACTATAACAAAGAAAGGCCATAAACGATTTCTTGATCATCCAAGCGGCCAGGAGTACTCCCCTGTGTAACTTTGATGTCAGCCAGTGGCAGCTCATGTGTGACACCTGTCGTTTTCTCAGGCCCTTTGAGGATGCCACGTTATTTGTCAGTCGTCAGGACTGCTGGGTGAACGTCATTCCACTGCTTCATGTCCTGGAACAGATGTTGGTAAATCTGGCTGGTCAGGGGACTGGAGACGTGGCGCCTAGATCCAGGAGGACCCAGACACACCGTGGCAGTATGCAGTGGAGATGGAGGCAGGGAGCCTCTCCAAGTCATTTGCACAAATTACCTGGAGGATGCTCACTTGCTTGCCATTCGGCAGAGGGATGACTTCTGGCTCTTCACCTTGTTGGACCCTCATTACCAGTACAAAATGGGGGCCTTTTTCACACCCGCTGAGAGGAAGGACAAACTGAACTACCATAGAGACATCCTATGTGTTGGCTGCTGCTTATCTGCGCCATCGTCCATCCTCACGCATGTCTGCGAGGGCCCTCTGCGCTCATGTTCCTCTACTATGGCTGCTGTGGGGGGGGGGGGGGTTAGGAAGGAGCAGTTCCATCTCTAACAGCAGCAACTTGAGTTTAGAGTCGCTGATGAGCAGCTTTTTTCACCCGCCTAGGGAAAAAACTACTCAGCAGCAGCAGCTAGACCTGGAGCAGGACCTGAACCAGCAGGTGGTGGCATACTTGGACAGCACCCTGCCACAACACATTGAAGATCTGCTGGACTACTGGGCAGCCAAGCTGGATTTGTGGGCGCAACTGGCAGAGTTTGCCCTGGAAAAGCTGTCCTGCCGGCCAGTAGTGTGGCATAAGAGGGGTTGTTTAGTGTGGCGGCATCCATAGTTACCCCAAGAAGAACTCTCCTGTCCACCCAATATGTGAAGAGACTGACCTTTGTCAAGATTAATCATGCGTGGATCCGCTAGGATTTCCATACACCAATGTCTGATGCATCAGACTAGATCATCCATAGTACCACATCATCCATGGTATCCATGCCACCTCCACACTATGTCACCTTGCCACTCTGTGAACTCATGCTGCTGCTGCCACCTCCATACTATGTCACTTTGCCACTTTGTTGTCTCCTGTTGCTGTGTTCACCTCCACACTATGTCACCTTGCCACTCTGTGGTCTCATGATGCTGCAGAAGGGAAAAAAAATCAGTGACGTCAACACAAACGTACTGCTGACACCCTCTCCACTCTGTCAGGGGGGCTCTACTTGTATAAGCGTTTAATAGAACAGGTTCTGTAAACATCTATGTGGAATCAGCTGCCGACGGTGCAAAAGGAGTGTGCTTCTTCTTGACGCTAACATTGACCTGTAAGGCTGAGTTCACAGTTGAGTGTCTTGCAGTTTGGTCAGTTTTGGCCCCATAACTGCCCAAATAAGTGTAGTGTGCAGTGATTCTAAGAGCGACGCCTGTCATCTGCATGTCATACTGACTCACAGTATTGTTTCGCTACCACAGCAGACTCCCTATGTGTGTTTCTGCAAGGCACAGTGTTCTACACCACTATAAAGGCTATAATTCGGCCAACCGGCTGAATCAAATTTTTGAGAAATTCGCTCATCTATATTGGTAATCAAAAGTCATTGGCAGAAAAGAGAGCACGGGTAGAGTGGTAGCCAAAAATGAGGTAAAAGATGTAGCGGGGTGCAGTGCTGTGGATAGCTTTCTGGATAAGAGTGAGAAGTTTAAATTGAATCCTAGTGTTACAATGGGGGCTGTGAGCTGCTACTGCCCTGCATACCTCAGCAGAGGCCCAGACTTGCCTCCCCCCTTTCTTCTTTTCCTTGCCTTTCTTCCCAGCAGATCCAGCTGCCAATTCTCCTCCGTCCCACACACAGACTGCAGCCTACGTGCAGGCATGGCCATTCACACTTTGTCGCTCTTAAAAGGCCAGCACATGCATACCCTAATCTTCATCGGCCAATGGCTGGCAACTCTGAAACACTTATGGCACCTACCATATGATGATAAGTTCCTTAGTTTGCTAAAACGTGTAAGGCCTTATTCACATATTATAGTTAAGTTGCATATTTGGCTACCATTTTTAGAAAACAGAAAAACATGTGAATAGCCCCTTTGGTGGTTGAGGACTTAGTTTGGTTACCACTGCGCTCAAGTGCATACTATTATGGATGAATCTTAAAGAGATCAGGAAATATATGTCCTCATAGTCTTAATTGCTTAAATGGCCAAGATCATGACAATTAAGCATTCCTCTCATCAATTTTGTTGAAGTAAGAAAATAAAAGTGTGTGTTCTGTGTAATAATGTAAAAAGATTGTTTTTTTTCAAGAAAAGCATTTTCCATTCTAGTCATTACATCTATCTAGCCAATATCATGGAAATTGTCCAAATCAAGTAACATAAAAGTTAATTTTATGCATTATGTATGTCATGGATAACAAAGAGTATAGATCTCAACAGTAACTACAGAGATCCCTGACAGTAACCACAGCCAGCAAACTTATATGTAACTAATTATCATCATACACCACTGCGGTTAGAGGAGCCAAAGTTATTCACCAGAGCCCACCACAAAGCTGGTTGGTCTTGTCTGCTAGTGACCCAGGTTATTTTACAGGGGGAGACCAAATCAGATGACCAAAGGAAAGCAGATAATCTAACTAGCAGAAGTCAAAACTAGGAGGGCACATATATAGCCAAATCAGTAAACAAAAGGGGTAATCAGTAGAACAAGCCAAAGACCAAACCTGGAGAGTACAGTTGTAACCAAACCAATAGACGAGAGGTTAATCAGTGATACTAGCCACGATTGGTACACAGAGGGCTAAGGAGCAGGTATAGAGTTCAGGCACAAAAGCACAAACATGAGCCAGGACATGATATGCAAATACAAGCACTGACCTAGTGCCTGGCATGCACCTTGCCTTCATACACTGATCGGCGGCGGGGGTGTCGTACTCCCACCAATCTGATATTGATGACCCATCAATTCATGAGGATAGGTCATCAATATTAAAAGCCTGGAAAACCCATTTAAATCCTTTACATACACCACTTGGATGCTGTTGTCGCAATTCATGCGCTTCTCATCTTCTTTGTGTGGTGCCAAATAAATAGAAGTTATAAGTATGTGTACACCATACTGCTTTCATAATGAGACCAGACACAAGTTGGTTCCATTCAAAGCACTTCTCATCCCTCAAGCCAAGAGAGAGCGCGCCCTTTATTCAAAATTATGTTCACTTAAATAGTAGACATGACATCACATAAGGGGTGTTCCTTAAGGAAAGGTAATTGGCTCCTTAACTTCATAGGAGTGGTTTCAGCAACATCAACTCAGAGTTCATAGGTAATTAGAAAACTGCAACCTAATTCCCCTTCCCCCTTCACAGTGACCTTACACACACATCTGGATAGCGGCCATCTTGTGGACAAAAATGTGTACTACGATTTTCACTTATTAATATATATATATAAATAAAACTTATCTCTCACAATGCTGAGCCAGAGCTCTTAATGGCTCAACTTCCAAAGTTTCTGATTGGCCAATCAGCCATAGCTTAACTGGATGGCATAGCAACCATAAGGGATCGGCTGGGCAACTTTTGCATGGAATTTCCCCTGTCTCCTAAGAAAACGGGCATGCAACTACCATATGTGCTACTCCTGATCTCTCCAGCACTGAGGCATGGACTGGAGTAGCAGCTGCTAGGCAAAGGGACAGACACTGCAGGATGACGGTTACATAAGTTTATAACATTAACAGCAATGTGGACAGTAAGACCAGCCTTATCATTCACAATCACAAACACTAAAGATGTTATTGCATATGGAACAGGAAGTCTAATATTGTCTTCTGCGCGGCACTTCTAGGCTACATGCACACAACAGTGAAAAATGGCCGTGCTACGGCCGTCTAAGTAACAGCCGTCACAGGGCCATTTTTAGCACCAGTGAAATGGGGCTATTCACATGGCCGTTCTTTTAACGGTCAGTGAATAGCATCCGTTCAAAAATAGGACATGTCCTATTTTTGGTCGTTTCCACGGCCGTGCGGACCCCATTGAAATCAATGGGACTGTTTTTAACGGCCGATTGACAGGAGTGCACCCGTCTAATGGCCGTTAAAAACAGGAACACAAATGTCCCCCATGGTTTTAAATATTGCTCCCATAGTGCCCCGCAGCCAAAAACAAAACAAAAACTCACCTCATCCACTTGCTCGCGGTGCGGCAGTCTCTTCTCTCCTTATTGAGCAGGATCTGCCGAAGGACCTGCGATGTGCGTGGTGACGTAACCACGTGGGAGCGCGCAGTGACGTCATCGCGCACATCACAGGTCATGTTCAGTGAAGATAGAAGAGACTGCTGCAGCGCGAGCAAGTGGATGAGGTGAGGTTTTTTTTGTTTTTGGCTGCGGGGCACTAAACAAAAACAGCGGTGGGCCATTATGGGGGCATTATTTTAGATGGGGGCATTATTAAAGATGTGGACAGTAAAAAAAAATCCTACACTATGGGGGGCATTATTAAAGCTGGGATCCTACCTGTGGGCATTATTAAAGCTGGGGGCACTATAAAAATATTATTTACACTGTGGGTGACATTATTTTAACTGGGGCCAAAATAGTGGGCCTTATTAAAGCTGGGGACAGTAAAAAAAAAAATCCTACCCTATGGGGGAATTTTTTTTAGATGGGGGCCTACATGGGGGCATTATTAAAGCTAGGGGCAGCAAAAAAATAAAATAAAAAGTTCCTACACTATGGGGGACATTATTTTAGCTGGGGGCCTACCATCCTGTGGGTGTTCTCAGAAAGGTGGATCTAGAAATAACTGCCAATCAAATTCATCTATTTTTCATGTCCGTTTTTAACGGACATGAAAAACTGATGCAAAACGGATGTAAAAAGTACATTAAAAACGGACACACAGACAGAAAGTGGATGCACACACTGAGGCAAAATGGCCATGAAAAACTGACAGTGTGTTTGTTTTTAACGGACGCTTTTTTTCACTGTCGTGTGCATGTAGCCTTATTATTTAGAATATCCACCTCCTGAACATCTTGACCCCTGGAGGAAGCCACATTCAGTGGATGAACCTGTCGTCAGACATTCTCCCTACATATTAGAAATTTAGGTGATATTATTTTTGCATACTGTTTTTTTTAAATTAATGACTTGATTATATAAGTTACTGCATTTTGAGCAGACTTGTGCTGTTTTTTTTTATGATATGGAAGGTTAAATCTGCGTGGTTGCAACATATCACGGTTTGTGCTTTTAAAGGGTCACTAACTGTTAGTAATAGTAACATAGTATATAAGACCGAAAAAAGACATTTGTCCATTAAGTTCGGCCTGTTTCCTACAAGTTGATCCAGAGGAAGGCAAAAAAAGAAACTGTAAGGCAGAAGCCAATTTTCCCCACTTTAGTGGAAAAAAATGGCTTCCCGACTCCAATCAGCAATCAGAATAACTCCCTGGACCGTCGACCGCTCTCTAGAAGCTATAGCCTGTAATATTATTACACTCCAGAAATACATCCAGGCACCTCTTGAATTCCTTTATTGTACTCACCATCACCACCTCCTCAGGCAGAGAGTTCCATAGTCTCACTGCTCTTACTGTAAAGAATCCTCTTCTATGTTTGTGTACAAACCTTCTTTCCTCCAGATGCAGACGATGTGACTCTTTAAGTGCTTTTAACATTTCCTTGTTTGTTGGGTTCTATGAAGATTTATACAGATATTTTTTCAATTTTGCGTGCACATGGTGGTTCGGTTTTCTGTCTCTACTTCTTTAGTTGATTAAAGTCAACTCTACCATGTCTTACAATACATATTACTTACCTTTACATGTTACTATGTTACATAGCAGACACAGGGCAAACAGGGCATTATGTTTTAAGATGAAGGAAACAAAGACAATTACAGTTGTGTTCAAAATTATTCAACCCCCACTGAAATTGAGTGTTTTGGCCAGTTTGACATTGATTTTGATCATTTCAGTCATCCTGTTTACAATGAAATCAAAGAGGCACTTGTAAGTCAGACAAATATAACATAACATTTTGAATAAAATAACCACAAATGTCTTTTCTGTGCTCTCATCATTATCAGTTTTATTCAACCCCCAAGTGGCATTCAATCTTAGTACTTAGTACAACATCCTTTTCCAGTTATAACAGCTTTTAAACGTGACTCATAGCTTGACACAAGTGTCTTGCAGCGATCTATGGGTATCTTCGCCTATTCTTCATGGGCAAAAGCCTCCACTTCAGTCACATTCTTAGGCTTGCGCGCTGCAACTGCTTTCTTTAAGTCCCACCAGAGGTTCTCAATCGGATTTAAGTCTGGTGACTGCGATGGCCACTTCAAAATGTTTCAGCCTTTAATCTGCAACCATGCTCTAGTGGACTTGGAGGTATGCTTGGGATCATTGTCCTGTTGAAAGGTCCATCGTCTCTTAAGCCTCAGGTTTGTGACGGACTGCATCACATTTTTATCCAATATCTCCTGGTACTGAAGAGAATTCATGGTACCTTGCACACGCTGAAGCTTCCCTGTACCTGTAGAAGAAAAACAGCCCAAAGCATGATTGACCCCCCACCATGCTTCACAGTAGGCAAGGTGTTCTTTTCTTCATAGGCCTTGTTCTTCCTCCTCCAAACATAGCGTTGATCCATGGGCCCAAACAGTTCTAATTTTGTTTCATCAGTCCACAGAACACTATCCCAAAACTTTTGTGGTTTGTCCACATGACTTTTGGCATACTGTAGTCGACTCTTCTTATTCTTTGGAGACAGCAAGCACCGCCTGGGAGTTCTGGAGGCCTTCATTACGCAGTGTTCGCCTTATTGTCTGAGCTGAAAGTTCAGTACCCGCAGCAGTCACACGGGGACTTTTCTCCACTTTGCGCTTCAGGTAGCACACAGCAGTCGAAGTCAGCATCTTCTTTCTGCCACGACCAGGTAGCGTTTCAACAGTGCCCTTTGCCTTGAATTTGCGAATGATGCTTCCTATGGTGTCTCTTGGTATGTTTAACATCTTTGCAATCTTCTTATAGCCATTGTCCTTCCTGTGAAGAGAAATTACCTCTTCTCTTGTCTTCCTGGACCATTCTCTTGACTTCACCATGTCTGTAAACACACCAGTAAATGTCTAGAAGGAGCTGAGTATCACAGTCATTTTACATCTGCCTAATTGGTGCTTATTATGCTTGATTGCTGCTCCTTGACATCCAGAGGTGTTTTCAATACCTGATCGAAAACACTTGAATGAACCTCTGTTCTTAAGAGTGGTCGTCTTTAAGGGGTTGAATAATTGTGTCAATGAAGAAATCACAAAAAAAACATTTAATAATGTATTACAAAAACAATTGATGTCATTTTAGTTGCATTTGGTTCTTTAAAAAGTCCTTGTAAGATTTCATTCTCAACACAATTACAAATGTACACTAAATTCCCTAAAACCCTTTACAGCATTGGGGGTTGAATAATTTTGAACACAACTGTAAGCACATAGGAACTCCATACTTTCCAAAATGATTGTTTTGACAGGAATCTGTAATGTAGAACTAGTTCAAAGAAGGTGAGCGGACAGTAGCCTGCCAGCAAATACACCTGATAGTGACCATATCACACTCCTTCCCCTGATTCTACCCCAAATTCCGAAATATTCTCTCCCTATAATCTTTTTATCCTGTCCCTCCCTATCACCTTTTTTCTCTCTATAATATTCTTATACTGTCCCTTCCTATCACCTTTTCTCTCTCTATAATCTTATGCTGTCTCTAGCTAGGAGTTTCAGTCTACAGAGGCAGAGCCACAGCACATCTTCCTGCCAGGTCGCAAGTACACAGCAGAATAACATTCTGCTTGTTCTGCACGTTCTGCACAGGCACCTCCCTGCCTGCTGCCCCCTGAAGGGTTGATCTAGTTTGTTTGTTGGCCTGTGAGCCAATCAGGGCAAGTCTTCTCCCCCACCTCCTCTCAGTGTCCTGTGAGCATCCTTCTTAAAAATTTTATGCGATGAGTCCAAAACAAATCACAAAAGCTTTGCATTCCTTTAGGGGAAAAATATTTGTGAAATTCGTAACACACTCTAATTGTTATTAATCAATTCGCTCATCCTTAAATGGATGCCATTGTCAATCTGGCTGGACATACAGGGCACATTTACAGTTGCAAGAAAAAGTATGTGAACCCTTTGGAATAATATGAATTTCTACACAAATTTGTCATAAAATGTGATCTGATCTCCATCTAAATCACAACAATAGACAATCACAGTCTGCTTAAACTAATAACACACAAATAATTAAATGTTACCATGTTTTTATTGAACACACCATGTAAACATTCACAGTGCAGGTGAAAAAAGTATGTGAACCCTTGGATTTAATAACTGGTCGAACCTCTTTTGGCGGCAATAACGTCAACCAAACGTTTCCTGTAGTTGCAGATCAGACGTGCACAACGGTCAGGAGTAATTCTCGACCATTCCTCTTTACAGAACTGTTTCAGCTCAGCAATATTCTTGGGATGTCTGGTGTGAATCGCTTTCTTGAGGTCATGCCACAGCATCTCAATTGGGTTCAGGTCAGGACTCTGACTGGGCTACTCCAGAAGGCGTATTTTCTTCTGTTTAAGCCATTCTGTTGTTGATTTACTTTTATGCTTTTGGTCGTTGTCATGTTGCAACACCCATCTTCTGTTAAGCTTCAGCTGGTGGAAAGATGGCCTTAAGTTCTCCTGCAAAATGTCTTGATAAACTTGGGAATTCATTTTTCCTTCGATGATAGCAATCCGTCCAGGTCCTGATGCAGCAAAGCTGCCCCAAACCATTATGCCCCACCACCATACTTCACAGTTGGGATGAGGTTTTGATGTTGGTATGCTGTGCCTCTTTTTCTCCACACATAGTGTTGTGTGTTTCTTCCAAACAACTCAACTTTGGTTTCATCTGTCCACAGAATATTTTGCTAGTACTGCGGTGGAACATCCAGGTGCTCTTGTGCAAACTGTAAACGTGCAGCAATGTTTTTTTGGACAGCAGTGGCTTCCTCTGTGGTATCCTCACATGAAATCCATTCATGTTTAGTGTTTTACGTATCGTAGATTTGCTAACAGGGATGTTAGCCTATGCTAGAGACTTTTGTAAGTCTTTAGCTGAAACTCTAGGTTTCTTCTTCACCTCATTGAGCAGTCTGCGCTTTGCTCTTGCAGTAATCTTTACAGGACGGCCACTACTAGGGAGAGTAGCAGCAGTGCTGAACTTTCTCCATTTATAGACAATTTTACTTACCGTGGACTGATGAACAGCAAGGCCTTTGGAGATACTTTTATAACCCTTTCCAGCTTTATGCAAGTCAACAATTCGTAATCGTAGAACTTCTGAGAGTTCTTTTGTGCAAGGCATCATTCACATCAGGCAATGCTTCTTGGGGAAAGCAAACCCAGAACTGGTGTGTGTTTTTTATAGGGCAGGGCAGTTGTAACCAACACCTCCAATCTCATCTCATTGATTGGACTCCAGTTGGCTGACATCTCACTCCAATTAGCTCTTGGAGATGTCATTAGTCTAGGGTTTCACATACTTTTTCCATCTGCACTGTGAATGTTTACATGGTGTGTTCAATAAAAACATGGTAACATTTAATTATTGGTGTGTTATTAGTTCAAGCAGACTGTGATTGTCTATTGTTGTGACTTAGATGAAGATCAGATCACATTTTATGACCAATTTGTGCAGAAATTCATATCATTCCAAAGGGTTCACATACTTTTTCTTGCAACTGTATCTGTCACTAGAACATATTGCCTCAATACTACGCTGCACTTTCTGCTTGCTTTCTGCACTATTTATCCGGGCTCAGTAAGGTGCTGCCTGCCAATGTACACACTCTATGGCAGTGGTGGCGAACCTATGGCACGGGTGCCAGAGGCAGCACTCAGAGCCCTCTCTGTGGGCACCTGCACCCTGTAAAAAGTCCATGGTGTACCAATATGCCTTAGACTTTTCATGCCATTCATCAGCACAGGACGCACTATGAATGGCACGAGCAGTGCATTGAAAGTATGCAGGCTATTATAGCTAAATGATAAAGTACATGGAAGATATTCTATATTGGTATTTAGGTTAAATTGCTGTATCCCACTATTGTATCACTGTATGCATTATTAATGTAGGCATGATAGATAGGGAGGTTAGTTTGGTAATTTGGCATGGCATGCCACGTTATTTTTATGGTAAAGCATTGTTTTGCAATAATTATCTGGGCACTACAAGCATTATTCCTCATGGCAATTTACTGCACTCTCTATAAATTAATTTGTAATTATGTAGCAGCGCTTGCGTCCGTCTGCCAGCCCTGTGCTCGGATGAAATCTCGCGCTGTTCTGAACTCAGCGCAGGCGCGGTGAGGAACTTGGCAGCCGACGAGCGTCTTTCCCTCACTGCGGCTGCGCTGAGTTCAGAACGGCGCGAGATTTCATCCGAGCACAGGGCTGGCAGACGGACGCAAGTGCTGCCTGGCCCTGTCAATCAAGACTTGGAGGGAGGAGACCAAGGTGGGAGAACGGAGGCTCTAGGAGCAGGAACAACACCCCCCCTGCTCCTAGAGCCTCATTAGCATATTATAAAAGTTCGATTTTTAGGTTAATGCAGGCACTGAGAAAAGTAAGAATAGGCTAGTTAGGTTTAGCTGGCATTAGCACATCGCTAATGTCAGCTAACTTCATAGGGTTAAATCTGGTGACAGAAACCCTTTAAAGATAATACAAACGGATCCGTTCTAAACAAATGCAGATAGTCTTATTATCTGGATGGATCCGTCCATGACGCATCTGCACAAAACACGAGTGTGAAAGTAGCCTTAGATGGTCGGCCTTGCTTGATGTGTGAGCTAGCTTTCTCTAATCAGAGAAATGTTGAATACAGTATCTCTCAACTGTATGCTAAAATTAAAATAATCATCAGCAGCAGTACTATATGATGCAGTGACCCACTGCTTCACTGCTAAAGGGTTAATGGTATGGTTCAGTGCTGAAGGATTAATATTCAGGTTCACTACTTTAAAACTGTTGGGCTTACTGTTATCTGTGCTATGTGTGACCACACATTTTCTTCAATCAAGATGGCTGTGAAGGCCTCTCCCCGAGTAAATGGATGAAGTGAGCATGTTTTTTTTTTTACTACCATTTCAGGAAAAATTGAATCATTACCACGAAGCGCCAGGAAATTCAGCTTCGTGGCAGATTGAATTTTACCTGAAAGTCAATTCGTTTAGGTTCCATCTGCTCAACACTGTTATTTATTGGTTGATTAAAATTGGCCTCAATGCTTATCATGTTTTCTTATATAATGTCTCTTAATCAATCAACTTGAGACATTTTAATCATTACCATTCAATTATATTAAACTATCAACAAAAAATAATAAGTCCAATCAGAACACTGAGCGACAAAGTCATGGGATGGGGCGGTAGTTTTGTACTTCTTTTATAGGTTCCTCCTGGATAGCCGCCCACCAATCGGGATCAAGCTTTCTTTCATCTCATGTAAGACCAGAAGATTCTTCTAGCTGTATCATGGACATCTACTATCCAGGTAAAATTATAAAGGGTACTATCTTTTTAACCCAAATTGCAATGAAAGGAACGATGCCACCACGTGTTTCCCTCATTGCATTTTGCTATGAGTTGGGTCCCTTCAGAAAACCCACAGTATATCATTTACTGTAGTGAAAACTGTGCTAGGACAATACTCATATTGGGGTAGTCTAGCTACATAATTTTTCTATAAGAAGAAGATTGGATAAAAAAAAAATTAGCATTACTCAGCTGACCGATCTTGCACCGCTACCATACCGATAATTACTGGGTCACCAATGGTCCTGCTTGACTTGCAGGAAATGCAATGGATGGATGCTCAGCCAATTGGTGGCCGAGGTGAGTTGCTGCTGCTGCTGCCAGTGATTGGCCAAGTAGGTATCTCATGCCAATATGTTTGTGTTGTGTCATTTCTCATGACTAGTAAACCAAGTCCAGTGGGAACCCGTGGAACATCAGAATGGCAGCAGTATGGGATTGACGAGGATAGAAATGGTTCTTTTTAACTCATTCTCCTCCTTATATGAAATATATCCTGCCAGGCAACCTCTTTAACACTAGGGTCATGGTTTTATCATGAGCCAGACAGACCCCTATGAATCCTAATGGATGTCACTGCTCTATCATAGTGAATGGAGCTGAGCTGCAATATCATGCACAACCAAGAAAAGCTCTAAATACAAAGTTATTCTTGGTGTTTGCAATATTAATGTTCAATCCTCATAGGAGAAAGCCAAACTTAGTACAATGATACAATGACAGACAGAACATGGTGCCTCCTGCAGTTAAGGATGAACACTGCTTGATGTCACATGGATGCTGCATCCTTTTGCGAGAGGTTTAGTGGCACCAGGTGTAGATATAAGGGGAGATTTACCAAAACTGGTGTAAAGGAAAACTGGCTTAGTTGCCCATAGCAACCAATAAGATTCCACCTTTCATTTCTCTGATAAAATTTGAAAAATGAAAGGTGGTATCTAATTGGTTGCTCTAAGGCAACTTTCACACTCGCGTTTTGGGCAGATCCATCATGGATCTGCAAAAACGGATCCGTTACAATAATAAAACTCCATGCATCCGTCATAAACTGATCCGTTTGTATTATCTGTAACATAGCCAAGACGGATCCGTCATTTCGATGTGTCATCGAAAACGGATCTGTCCCTATTGACTAACATTGTGTGCCAGTACATTGTGTGCCAGGACATTGGTTCAGTTTCGTCAAGCGGACAGCAAAACGTTTTGGTGTTCGCTTCCAGAACGGAATGGAGACTGATCAGAGGCAAACTGTTGCATTCTGAGCGGATCCTTTTCCATTAAGAATGCATTAGGGCAAAACTGATCTGTTTTGGCCCGCTTGTGAGAGCCCTAGATGGATCTCACAAACGGAAAGCAAAAACGCGACTGTGAAAGTTGCTTAAGCAGCTAAGCCAGTTTTCCTTTACACCAGTTTGGATAAATCTCCCCCATTATGTCTAGTGCCTACTATGTCACGAATTTGCTCTCTGCTGACTCTTAACATTCACATCAGCCTTAGCTAGTTATTACATATATTTTTAGTTTTACATAAACGCAATAATGAGGGTTCAGTGAAGAGGCCCAAGGCATCAACAAAAATGCCCATTCAAAAGCACTTTCTATAAAATTAACAAGGCACAAAAATTTACATTAAAATATTTTTTCAAACCATCAAAAGTCATTTTGAACAAACTGTACATTGTACAGGTAATGTAAGTTATGTTTAGCCAGGAATAGAACCACTTACATATTATCCGCAATCATTCATTCAACAGAACGGCAGGCGATACTTTAATCATGCTATACTGTGCCCGCTTTTCTATACATTTTTTGCTGCTGTTTATATTAAGCAATCTCCAGTTGTGTACCCTACATACAGAACATCTCAGGGGCATTTTCATTGGTTGTATCAGTAGAGAATCTTTCATTAAACAGGCGTTCTTAGGTAAAGATGAAGTGTCTATCAAATTCTTTAAAGGGGTTGTGCATCTAGTACATATTGATGACCCATCCTCTGGATCATCAATATCTGATCGGTGGAGGTCCGACTCCAGGCTCCCCCACCGATCAGCTGTCGCTTGTACAAGTCCTCTTCAAGAGTACACTGCGCCACGCGTCGTCTCGTCTCTTCAAGTCAATGGAACAAGCACTTGTAATTACACTGCGCAGCTGGGAATTCCGAGACAACTTGCAGTGTAATCTTGAAGAGGAAATAGCCCCTGCATAAGCACCGTTTAATCTTCAAAAAGTTAATCAGGGGTGGCAGGAGTCAGACCCCCACTGATCAGATATTGATGACCTATCAATATGTATTGGATGCACAATCCCTTTAAGTTAAAGTAGTTGTCCAAGATTTTCCTATTCCTCAGGATAGGCCATCTTCAAAGAGTTGATCGTTGATGGTGCCGGGTGTCAAACCCCACTGATCAGATACTCATTACCTATCCTGAGTATTGGTCAGCAGTATTAAACACTTGGACAGTTCCCTTTACACCTTTTTTGTTCCATTTTATTATTTATATAAAATCCTAACCTCCACATCAATCACTATATTCTTCATGTGGTTTCATTTTTAATCAAGATATCGATCACACCATTTGACTTTTATTCCTCTATAATTCTACTGTATATTAATATACGCAAGAAATGAAGGCTACATTTATAAACAGAGAATAAGCAGTAAGTCATGTGTCTCACATAAAGTGTACAATTTCCCAGAGGAGGAAAATAAGACCCCAAAATAGTATTTGGCCCCAGAACTCCAACAAAGCACCTCAGGCCATGGCAGAATGCACTGCCTATAATTATTATATCCTGCATCCACATTTACAGACGCCTGTCACCGCTTGTCTTTTCCGCTCTGTAATTGAAGTTATATAGGGCGCTGTTTACTGAAAATTGAAGTCGCTCTAGCTAAGAAACAGAGGTTCGGTATTACACACTAATTACTAATCTGTTGTAGTCAGTATAAATTTACCATAACTGAGATTGTGGGCTCATTTACAAACTACAGCCAAGATCTTACTGGGAATGTATCAACTGGAAATGACATTATTTTAATGGTTTTCAAGCAGGTTTTTTTTTAAATTCAGCTTTTTTTATTTTTATTTTATTTGACTACCCACATAAAAGATCTTGAAATAGTCTAGTTTTCACGCTTGCTCGTAGAGCAGTAGAGCAGTCACAGTATTGTGATATTTCGTGTTTTTGTAATTCACTTTGCTGTGCAGATTGAATAAACAGAGTAATTTCATTATCATTAGAGAGAGGGGATTTACTGACAGCAGTATTGTAATGCTGGAGGCCTAGATAGTAACACTATACAGTGGTAAAGGCTCCCATACACATTAGTGTATTGTCATCATATGTATGAGTGTCCTGACAGATGATGTCAGGGGAGCAAAAGATCCCAGCGAAATAAACTGCTGCCAAAGGGGTCTGGCAGCGGCTTTCTCTGCTCTGCCCATAAAATATACAGTACATATGTGTATGGGGAATTGGGAGGAAGTCAGAAATGATACAATAGCTGTTGACTGAACTACAACTAGTGAATGTGTACTCCCAGCTTAAGGCTCTGTATGCATCCCGCTCCCGTTAATTTTTGTCCTTTGGAAAGTACTCCATCACTTTCTCGAGACTGTAAAAGTATGTGGACACTTCAGTGTCCATTAGCTCACCCTCATTACAGCAGCCATAAAGGACACACTCTTATGCACAGTTTTTTAAGACAATATGGAAAGAAAGTATGTATGTCCAATATGGCTGCTCTGAAGTTTTTAAATAGTGACAATCACATTACAGTCTTCAGTTTAGTTACATTTACTGAAACTGAAATATTATATTTTAGATAATCCATTTAACCCCAGCCGATTTCCTGTTTTTCCATTTTAATTTTTCCCAGAGCCATAACTTTTTTATTTTACAATTCAGAAAGCTGTATGAGGTCTTGTTTTTTTGTGGGACAAGTTGTACTTTCTGTTCGCACCATTTGCTATTGTATACAATGTAGTCGGAAGAAGGAACAAAATTCCAAGTTAGGTGGAATTTCTTTTTCATAACGCAATTCCGCCACAGTTTTGGGACATTTATTTTTACGTTGTTCCCTACGACATGTCAGCTTTGTTCTGAGGGACAGTATTATTACAGTGATACTACACATATATAGTTTTCTTGTGTTTTAATACAAAAAAAAATACTAAAAGCTTTGAATTTTTTTAATTTTTTCTTTGCATTGTCATATTTTGACCCCCCCCCCCCCATAACTTTTTTATACTGTTGTTTTATTGTTGGAGCTGAGTAAGGGCTCATTTTTTGCAGAGAGATCTGCAATTTTTATTGGTACGTGGTGTGTGTTTGACTTTTTGATCATGATTTATTCAATTTCTTTTGGGAGGGGAAGCAATGAAAAAAATGGAGATCGGCCATTTCGATTTTTTTTTTCTTTACGGAATTCACCATATGGCATGAATACATTTTTATTGTAATAGTTTTGTCTCTGAGACGCGCGTTTTCCTGCGTTTTTGTCGCGCATTTTGTGCGCGTATTTGGAAATAGTAAACGCGCGTTTACGCGCATTTGTGTGATTGACTGCAGTGTTGTCCAATGACCAAATATCCCTGTCTATTTGAAGTTTGGCCTTTCCAGCATGTTGCAAATTCATAAACGCGCATTCGAACGCACGTTTTCAGTGTCAAAAACGCGCAAAATACAAGCGTTGTGCGTTCCCATTGAAGTCTATGGGCCAAAAGTACTTGTTTATGCGTCGGGCGTTTTTCAGCGCGCTGTAAAACGCGAAAATGTGAACCAGTCCCATAGGGAAGCATTGGTTTGCATCGGTTATGCGTTTTACAGCGCGTTCGAACGCGCTGTAAAACACGCAAGTGTGAACTGAGGGTTAGGGATGCGCCTGTACAAATAATCATTTTTTTGTATATTTATTTTTAATTTTAATATGTGGAATAAGGGTGATTATAATTTTTATAATTTTAAAAAACTTCTTAGCGGCATTCCCATTAAATGTCTGTGATTGGCGTTTAAAACAGCAGAAACCTGGAGGCTATGGAGTCTGCTGCCCCCGTGAGAGAGTGCCTTCTTCAAAGACCTGACCAGCGCCGTACATGTACAGTGCTGGTCATGAAAGTTGTAGCAGCTATCATCAGTAAAGATCATTGTAAGGTTTCTAGTAATTATTATTATTCTGATCATCTTCATATAGAGATTAATTAAATGTAGCAATATCACATTCTCTATCTCAGTTCTGCAAGACAGCAATGATAATCATTATTATTATTATTAACATTATCATATATGGCAGTGATCTCCAACCTGTGTCTATCCAACTCCTATCCTGTACTGATAGCTGCACGATATAATGGCC
>JAKVIS010002147.1:0-25333 GCA_033119425.1 Bufotes viridis
ACATTCTCGGGAGGGGCTCTTCTGGTTTGCCTGAGGAGGAGAGATTTTCCTCGTCTTTGTCTACCATTTGGCAAAAGATTCAGACTAATCTAAGAAAGATGAGTGAGAAATATAAGCGTGTGGCTGATAAGAGACGTGTGCCTGGTCCGGACCTGAATGTGGGTGATCTGGTGTGGTTGTCTACAAGAAATATTAAACTGAAGGTTCCCTCCTGGAAATTGGGTCCCAAGTTTATTGGGCCTTATAAAATCTTGTCAGTCATCAGGGGCGTAGCTAAAGGCTCATGGGCCCTGGTGCAAGAGTTGAGCTTGGGCCCCCCTTCCCTCAGTGCTTTGTGTGTCTTCTTATACGGCACAAGTGTCTTTGGGCCCCTTTAGGCTCCTGGGCCCGGTAGCGACTGCTACCTCTGCACCCCCTATAGCTACGCCCCTGTCAGTCATCAATCCTGTTGCCTTCCGTCTTGATCTTCCACGGGTTTGGAAGATACATAATGTATTTCACAGATCTCTCTTAAAACCATATGTCCAGCCCACGGTACCCTCCTCTTTGCCTCCTCCTCCGATTTTGGTTGATGGCAATCTGGAGTTTGAGGTTTCCAGAATTGTGGACTCTCGCATTGTCCGCGGTTCTCTTCAGTACCTCGTTCATTGGAAAGGTTATGGTCCTGAGGAGAGGATGTGGGTTCCGGTGTCGGACATTAAAGCCACTCGCCTCATCAGGACTTTTCATAGGGCTCATCCTGAGAAGGTGGGTCCTGGGTGTCCGGAGTCCACCCGTAGAGGGGGTACTGTCACTACCAGAGCTTTGAGACGTCTCACAGCTCTGTTTCTCCACCCCTGTGATGATGTAACTACTAGAGCTTTGAGACGTTCCCACAGCTCTGTTTCTCCGCCCCTGTGATGAGGTCTTTACTTTCTGTTTCCTTCCTCCCAGCTGTCCCTCCTGTGTTTGATTGCTCTGCCTTTAAATCACCTCTCTTCCTTTGTACGGTGCGGATTATACTACTTCATTTGACCTGTATCTCTCGCTTGAGTATCTTCACTGGTGTGATATCTTTCTGACCTGTGTTCTGCTGAAGCAAGTACTTCGGACATTGTCTGCTGACTTTGGATCTGTTTTCACTGCTGCTGCAGCTCCTTCAGTTAAGTGTGCAGACATTGTGTGTTTCTGTTTGTTTTGCTGACTGGATCCGAGGCGACCCCGGTTCCGTCCATATACTGAGCAGGGCACCGGTGGCCGTGCCCCTTCCACTACTGTAGGGGTTACAGTGGTCATCAGCCTTAGGTACGCGGGCATGTCTCGATCCACCATCTGGATCTGGACATGGGCTTAGCAGCATAGGGAGAGCTTTTAGGGTCTGACAGGGGTCACCCTTTATGTTCCCTAGTTTGGGTCCGGTCAGTAGCTAACTCACTGTGTATGCTCTTGTTGCTCACATACAGCCGTGACAGTACCGCTCATTCCCTGCATCCTGGTTTCCTCCCAGGACAGGACTAGCACTGAGGGAAACACCTCAGGTTTCCTCTGCCTCATGGGGGGACTACTCTGCACCGATTCTGACTCGGAACAGAGCATCAGGCGGTCTTCCACCATACAGAATCTCTCTGGGTGGTCAAAGACAAATGTCCGCTGAGGAACCTCTCCAGGGTTGGTATCCCCTTTAGTGGATTTTCAGATGGCACTCCCCTGGTTGCATAGGTAATTATCCACACTGGTAAGTCAGCTTGCCGCCTCTCCTGTAGGTGGTGCTTTACCCGCCACCGTGTTTAGCATGCCGGCACACCTATGTGGTGTCCCAGGTACGTACACCTTCCCCTTCACAGGGGGGTACTTGTACCACTGCCAAATGCTGTAACCGGCAGACTTTCCTGGTTCCAATGTATCTTCTTTTCAGCTGAAGTAATTTCACTATTACCAGGGGCTATATTCAACACACCCTCCTAGTCGTAGAGTGTTCCAGGCCACCTTATTACTTCTCCAGACGCTGTAGCCCGGGGATCAGCGGCCTTCAGCGCCCCCGCTGTTGTGGGACTGCAACTCCAAGCATGCTCCTTCCACTTCGCAAGCAACTGGACATGTGGTTTTGCATCACCTGGAGTGCTGGAGGTTGCTGATCCCTGCTGTAGCCAATACACCATCCTGGTGCTAGTGTGCACCATGCAACCATATTACTCCCTTATTAAGCGGAGTATCTGTACCATCTTCAGATGCTATAGCCTTTCACCTGTCTGGTTCTAATGCGCCCCAAGCACCATATTACTCCATTATTGGGTGGAATTCCTGTACCATCTCCAGAGGATGTAGCCATTATACCTGTCAGGTTCTAGTGTGCACCATGCAGCGGTATTTCTCCCTTATTAGGCGAAGTACAATGTAGAAAAAGTGAATGCAAGGCACTTTCTAATGTATTTTGATTGTAAATATTGCCTCCTTTGCTGGTTTGATTAATTTTTCAATCACAATATACACTTCTTGTTTTCATGGTTACGACCACCCTGCAACTCAGGAATGGTGGCCGTACTGGCACACTGTAGGAAAAAGTGTCATCCTATGCTCGCCACTACTGCTGGGTTGTAGGGTGGTCGTAACAATGGAAACGAGCAGTTTATAATGTGATGGAAAAATGAATGAAGGCAGCAAAGGAAGCAATATGGACAATCACAATACATTAGTAACTTTCTCATACACGATGAATGCCATTTGATGAAGTGACACAACTGCTTTAATGCTTGTGGAATACTTAGAGTTAACAAGGTTTGTAAAATCAGTGTTGAATAACTTGAGGGGTGTAGTTTCTAAAATTGGGTCATTTATGGGTGGTTTCAATTATGTAAGCCCCTCAAAGTCATTTCATAACTGAACTGGTTCTTTAAAAAGTGGGTTTGGAAAATTTTGAAAATTGTTTCTAAAAAATAAAATGACATATACAAAATGATGCCAACATTAAGTAGACATATGGAGAATGTTAAGTAATAACTATTTTATGATGTAGCACTGTCTGTCTTAAAGGCAGAGATATTCCAATTTTGAAATGTGCAAATTTGCAAATAAATGCAAAACATATCGACTCAGATGTACCTTTAACATAAAGTGCATTGTGTCATGAGAAAACAATTTCAGAATGGTTTGTAAAAGAATTCCAGAGTTATTACCACATAAAGTGAAACGTCAGATTTTCAAAAATCAGCCTGGGACTTAAGGTGAAAAGTGGCTCGGTACTAAATGGGTTAATAAAATACATATTTTTGTACACTTATGTGAAATGTAGAGCATATCAGTGGTATGCAATATACATATCTGCGCTGTGGTGTGAAAATATAAACAGTTGCAGAAACTAATGTCAGCTAATGCAAAGAGATATAGTTAGAAGATCAAAGAAAGAAGGAGCAAGAAATGTAATCCGGACACCAAAACCCTGTAAGTGTCAAGCTGTGACGCCACTTCTCTTATTTCATGAAATTAATTGCTGGTTCCTTATGTAAACACATACTGGGGTAATTTACTATCCTCACATACCAGAAACTGGCATACAAAAGTCGCAAGTTTGCAACTTGTTGAACACCACCGCAGCAAAATTTCAGTGCATTTAGTGTTTGTATGCCGTCCTCACCTCTCTTTCGGAGTGATGGGGGCATGGTGTGGACAGGGCAATCAGCCCCAGCCATTCCCTATTGCCTAAATGATGACAGAAATCTACTCCAACTTTAGTCTAGGGGCATGGAATGCCAGAGGATTGCACCTAATTTATGACAAGGTCTGTACCTAGTCAAAAATTAAGCACATCCTCCAGTGGTGCAGGGGATATCAAAGACTGGAGTAATACTGTTTTGTTTTTTTCATAAATGAAATAACAAATGACAAGACAGGTGCACACTGCGGTCTTACTAAGCCCTCAAACTGATGTTAAAATTTAGAGGTTAGTCAACATGTCCTACAGTGGAGGACATGTCTTAAGCCCGAGCACCACGCCAAGGTCTCTCAAGTAGCTCGGGACCTAACACTTACCTACCTGTGCCATATGGGCAATACCAGGGGCCAGTGGGCAAAATTACAGAAATGTATTAGGCAGACTCCTCAGTTACCTCCAGCATGTAACCATGCCTGCAATGGGAGGAGGGAGAAGGCTGTGAGCCCCACCTGTCTTGTCATTTGTTATTTCTATATTGTTATATTATTTATCACATTCACACTATTGCGATTTTGTGTAGGATGTCTATTGTGGTACTTGTGGTCCTCTGCGGGCATCCTCCACCGTATGCATTTTTGCTGGGGATCGCCATTAGCAACGGGCCACAAGTGCAGGATCTGCTCCACTGTACATATATGCACAGCTGCATTTTTGGGTTGAGCACATCCTGCTTCATGCCACCTTTCAGTTGGTTTGTGTATATATAATTGTTTTGAGGTGTATAAACTCCCATGTAAATGTAGCCTATTTTCCATCCACAGGCTATATTTAGGTGCACCTGTGAGGCCTGGGCCATATCAGCCAGTCTTGGGTGGGGCTCACAGCCTTCTCCCTCCTCCCATTGCAGGCATGGTTACATGCTGGAGGTAACTGAGGAGTCTGCTGCGAGTCGACCTAATACATTCCTGTAATTTTGCCCACTGGCCCCTGGTATTGCCCATATGGCACAGGTAGGTGAGTGTTAGGTCCCGAGCTACTTGAGAGACCTTGGTGTGGTGCTCGGGCTTAAGACATGTCCTCCACTGTAGGACATGTTGACTAACCTCTCAATTTTAACATCAGTTTGAGGGCTTAGTAAGACCGCAGTGTGTACCTGTCTTGTCATTTGTTATTGCTATATTGTTATATTATTTATCACATCCACACTAATGCGATTTTGTGTAGGATGTCTATTGTGGTACATATATGCACAACTGCATTTTTGGGTTGAGCACATCCTGCTTAATGCCACCTTTCAGTTGGTTTGTGTTTTTTCATAAATGACCCTCAACATCACTAATGCTTTGTAACCACTCACCTAGTTTCAGACCACAAAATTACGAGCATACTGTTATGCATGCTAGAGTTTAGGGACCCAAACCTGACCATAGCAAATCCATCCATCCTTACAAAGAATAGTAAATAAAATTCAAACATACTGAGAAACAAGTCCGGAAGTCTTCTCAATTGGCATTGGGCATTGGGCTCAATGTGCAATGCTTGCACAGGAAAACAGGGTGTAAGTCCTTGGCTTCAACAGCACCATACACATGTACCTGATGACAGAAATCTAATCCAACTTCAGTCTAGGTGCATGGAATGCCAGAGGATGCACCTAATTTATGACAGGGTCTGCACCTAGTCAAAAATTAAGCACATCCTCCAGTGGTGCAGGGGATATCAAAGACCGGAGTAAAATGCTGTTTTGTTTTGTTTTCTTTAGCAGTGTTCTTCTTGGAGGTGTGTTTGGGGTCGCTATCATGTTGGAATACTGCCCTGTGGCCCAGTTTCCAAAGGGAGGGGATCATGTTCTGCTTCAGTATGTCAGAGTACATGTTAGTATTCATGGTTCCCTCTATGAACTGTAGCTCCCCCAGCCGACAGCACTCATGCTGCCCCAAACCATGACATTCCCACACACCATGCTTGACTGTAGGCAAGCCACACTTGTCTTTAGTACTCCCCTGGCTGCCACCACACACACTTGACACCATCTGAACCAAATAAGTTTATCTTGGTCTCATCAGACCACAGGACATGCTTCCAGTAATCCATGTCCTTTGTTTGCTTGTCTTCTGAAAATTGTTTGCAGACTTTAGAAGAGGCTTCCATCTGGAACAACAAACCAATTTGATGCAGTGTGCGGCGCATTGTCGAACCATTGACAGGCTGATCCGTCACCACTTTAACCTCTGCAGCAACGCTGGCAGCACTTATACATCTATTTTGAAAAGACAACCTCTGGATATGACGCTGAGCACGTGCACTCAACTTCTTTGGTGGACCATGGTGAGGCCTTTTCTGAGTGGAACTTGTCTTGTTAAACCACTGTATGGTCTTGGGCACCGTGCTGCAGCTCAGTTTCAGGGTGTTGGAAATCTTCTTATAGCCTAGGCCATCTTTATAAAGAAATTTAGATATACTTTTTCTGACAATCAGGAAATTAACACAGGTACTTGCGCTGCTGCAGGCTCCTCTAATGCTGTGGGTCTAGCATCCAAATCAAACGTTCAAAAGAAAATTGGAACCGCGCTGCTTTTAAAATCGCTTCTCAAAATATCCGCACGTTTTGGATCCTTTCCTGGTGTGAGACTTCCAGCGTCCTGGACACCGAACACAAAACTCCCGTCTCCAGTTAGGCTGAGATGAAAATACACATCGTGCAACACCTTTTTGATAAAAACACTCAAGGTTATTTATTGCACTTACAGGATTTCAGAAGTTAAAAGGCATGTCATCAATTATAAAATCATCATTGCCCGACCCAGGTTTCGCTGACCGGAGCTTCGTCTGGGGCGAAAATCTACCTCATATCCGGGGTGGTGCTTTTTATACACACCCCGTGCATAATCACATACTTCCATACACATACATTACACCTTCATTTGATCATCACCTTTGCGGTCTCCTTAATTCTAACAGGATCCGACCAGATAGCCCGCATTCAAAATCTCTGTTTTCTTTCATAAGTAGATCGCAAACCACTACTATCCTTTATTCATAAATCTCAGATAAACATCATCACCTGGTGTCCACCCCCCCTCTGCTACATCATAGTCACATGTTGTTACTGACCATTCACAAAGACAAGAGCATAATAGATCCTTATTTCACCAAGCAGGGTTTTAAATCGAATTCAATATTAAGTCCCCCTGGCTGCAGTGTTCCCAGATTATAAATCCATTGCACCTCCTTATGATTAATCTGAGCCGTCGCATCACCTCCGCGCCAGTGCGGGCGGACACTTTCTACCCCTACAAATCTTAACCCCTTCGGGTTTTTGTTGTGCTGCATCTTAAAATGGGCAGACACGCTATGTGTCATTAATCCTTTCCTTATGTTCCGGATATGTTCTTGTACCCTTATTTTAAGTTTTCTCGTCGTTCTTCCTACATATTGTATCCGACATGGACACTCTAGTACGTATATGACATTTTCTTTGTCACACATGCACTCTCCCTGATTTTAAATGTTCGTCCATTGCTACATGAAGTGATGATTTCAGCACTAATTTTCTTTTCTTTATAGTCTCGATTTCTACAAGGACCACAAAACCCACACCAGGTGAATTTCCCTTCTTTTTCCTTCATTTTATTCACCACAGGGGGTATTGCGCTCCGGACCAACTTGTTCTTTATATTGGGTGCTTTTTTATATACAATATCTGGGGCTGCAGGTATCACGGTACCAATAATTGGATCATTCTTCAATACTTTCCAGTTCTGTTTTATTATATTTTTTAATATTCCTGCTTTAGCATTAAAACTAGTGAGGAAGGTGAAGCGAAAATCTTTTTCTTTCTATTTCTTTTTTTCCCTATTCCCCTCTCCCATTTCCATCCTCATTGCTTTTACTGATATTCTGGATTCCTCTAAACACTTCTCCTCATACCCCTTCTCCACCACCCCGGATATGAGGTCGATTTTCGCCCCAGACGAAGCTCCGGTCAGCGAAACCTGGGTCGGGCAATGATGATTTTATAATTGATGACATGCCTTTTAACTTCTGAAATCCTGTAAGTGCAATAAATAACCTTGAGTGTTTTTATCAAAAAGGTGTTGCACGATGTGTATTTTCATTTCAGCCTAACTGGAGACGGGAGTTTTGTGTTCGGTGTCCAGGACGCTGGAAGTCTCACACCAGGAAAGGATCCAAAACGTGCGGATATTTTGAGAAGCGATTTTAAAAGCAGCGCGCTTCCAATTTTCTTTTGAACATCTTTATAAAGAGCACAGATTCTTTTTTTCAGATCCTCAGAGAATTCTTTGCCATGAGGTGCCATGTTGAACTTCCAGTGACCACTATGAGAGAGTCTAAGAGCAATAACACCAAATTTAACATGCCTGCTCCCCATTCACACCTTAGAGCTTGTAACACTAACGAGTCACATGACGCTGGGGAGGGAAAATGGCTAATAGGGCACAATTTGGCCATTTTCACTTAGGAGTGTACTCCTTGCCAACAGAGTGTACTATTATTGCCAGCGGTTAAGACATTAATGGTTGTGTGTTGAGTTATTTTGAGGGCACACCAAATTTACAAGCTGTACACTGACTACTTTACATTGTATCAAAGTGTCATGTTTTCAGCGTTGTCCCATAAAAAGATATAATAAAATATTTACAAAGATGTGAGGGGTACACTCACTTTTGTGAGATACTTATATGCAAATGTGAATACCTATAAAAGACTACCAGACAGCATGAAGTCAATAGTACACTTTATTTGCAAAATTCATAAGAAGAAAATCCATGTATTAAAAATAAATGCAGGGAAAAGCGGGCATCAACCGGAAGGGGGCACAATGGTAACAATTCATACTAATCCAACAAAATTAAAACCAAGTTAACCCCTTAAGGACGCATGACTTACCGGTACGTCATGATTCCCGAATCCCAGTACATCATTTCTTTAAAAGTAAATTGCAGGGCTGCAGGGGTTAATCGGAACAGGATGCCTGCTGAAATCATTGAGCAAGCATCCTGTCACAACGCCGAGGGGGGTCATGTGAAGGTCATGGAGGTCAATTTAGACCTGCGGTTTGCTGCGCTTTCTGCTGATACAGACCGTGGGGATCAGAGACTTAAAATGTGCCCCAAATGTATAATTTTTAACCCCCCCCTGCATGCCGCAATATTACCGTCCCCGCAGGCGGGGGAATTGCGGGCGGGCAGTGCGGGATCGCAATCCCCCGTCCGCCTCCTTTCTAATTCCCTGGTGTCTAGGGTTATAGCAGAGGGTCAGCACATTGCTGACCCTCTGCTATAAACTGCTGACATCTGTGCCGTACAGATCTCAACAGTTTAACCCTTTCCATACCGCGGTCCGTACGGACCGCTGTATGGAAGGGGTTAACAGGGAGGGAGCTCCCTCCCCATCACCTGTTGCTCTGTTCTAGCAGCGGGTGATGGTTACCATGGCAGCAGGATGCTTTCAGAGGCGCCCTGCTTGCCATGGTGATGTAAGTCTAATCAGACTTCTGCTAAAGCAGGGGTGCACAACCTTTTCTGGTTGAGGGCCACATTGTCAGCCTGAACCAATTCCAAGGGCCAAAAATAAAACTTAAAGGGGTATGAACAACTGATATACTATATTTATGGCATATTGAACATACAGTATATACTATAAATGTCTAGTTACAGTTCTAATGCCCCCATCTAATGGGAGAATACATGAAAGATACATGTGAGCAGCCAGAAGACATAGTTTCTACTCTAGGGGTGCATCGGGGGGCTTCAAATGGGACATGGTGTCAAAAAACCAGTCCAGCAAAATCCGCCATCCAAAAAACCATATGGCATTCCCTTCATTTTGTGCCCTGCCGTTTGGCCATACAGCAGTTTACGACCACATATGGGGTGTTTCTGCAAACTACAGAATTAGGGCAATAAATATAAAGTTTTGTTTGGCTGTTAACCCTTGCTTTCTTACTGGAAAAAATGGATTAAAATGGAAAATTTTCCAAAAAAATCGAAATTCCGAAATTTTATCTCCATTTGCCATGAACTCTTGTGGAACACCTAAAGGGTTAATGACGTTTGTAAAATCAGTTTTTAATACCTTGAGGGGTGTAGTTTCTACAAACCGGATTCCAAAAAAGTTGGGACACTATACAAATCGTGAATAAAAACTGAATGCAATGATGTGGAGGTGCCAACTTCTAATATTTTATTCAGAATAGAACATAAATCACGGAACAAAAGTTTAAACGGAGAAAATGTACCATTTTAAGGCAAAAATATGTTGATTCAGAATTTCATGGTGTCAACAAATCCCCAAAAAGTGGGGACAAGGCCATTTTCACCACTGTGTGGCATCTCCCCTTCTTCTTACAACACTCAAAAGATGTCTGGGGACCGAGGAGACCAGTTTCTCAAGTTTAGAAATTGGAATGCTCTCCCATTCTTGTCTAATACAGGCCTCTAACTGTTCAATCGTCTTGGGCCTTCTTTGTTGCACCTTCCTCTTTATGATGCGCCAAATGTTCTCTATAGGTGAAAGATCTGGACTGCAGACTGGCCATTTCAGTACCCGGATCCTTCTCCTACGCAGCCATGATGTTGTAAGTGATGCAGAATGTGGTCTGGCATTATCTTGTTGAAAAATGCAGGGTCTTCCCTGAAAGAGATGACGTCTGGATGGGAGCATATGTTGCGTCCCAGATTTCCAAAAAGAACTTCGAATTGTGACTCGTCTGACCACAGAACAGTCTTCCATTTTGCCACACTCCATTTTAAATGATCCCTGGTCCAATGAAAACGCCTGAGCTTGTGGATCTTGCTTAGAAATGGCTTCTTCTTTGCACTGTAGAGTTTCAGCTGGCAATGGCGGATGGCACGGTGGATTGTGTTCACTGACAATGGTTTCTGGAAGTATTCCTGAGCCCATTCTGTGACTTCCTTTACAGTAGCATTCCTGTTTGTGGTGCAGTGTCGTTTAAGGGCCCGGAGATCAGGGCATCCAGTATGGATTTACGGCCTTGACCCTTACGCACAGAGATTGTTCCAGATTCTCTAAATCTTCGGATGATGTTATGCACAGTTGATGATGATAGATGCAAAGTCTTTGCAATTTTTCGCCGGGTAACACCTTTCTGATATTGCTCGACTATCTTTCTGCGCAACATTGTGGGAATTGGTGATCCTCTACCCATCTTGGCTTCTGAGAGACACTCACTCTGAGAAGCTCTTTTTATACCCAATCATGTTGCCAATTGACCTAATTAGTGTTAATTGGTCTTCCAGCTCTTCGTTATGCTCAAATTTACTTTTTCCAGCCTCTTATTGCTACTTGTCCCAACTTTTTGGGATTTGTTGACACCGTGAAATTTTGAATCAACATATTTTTCCTTTAAATGATACATTTACTCGGATTAAACGTTTGATCTGTCATCTACGTTCTATTACAAATAAAATATTGACATTTGCCATCTCCACATCATTGCATTCAGTTTTTATTCACAATTTGTTTAGTGTTCCAACTTTTTTGGAATCCGGTTTGTAGAATGGGGTAATTTTTGGGTGGTTTCTATTATGTAAGCCTCACAAAGTGACTTCAGACCTGAACTGGTCCCTAAAAAGTGGGTTTTTGAAAATTTCTGAAAAATTTTAAGATTTTGCTTCTAAACAAGTGAATGTGGGTGCGGATTGAGGGCATATTTTTTTGTGCCTTTGAGAACCTGCTTTTGCTGGGATTGAAATGTTGAGGATATACATTACAAGCATTTATTTGGAATATTATCTAGTGTTATATGGTTATGGTTTTATTTTTATGATAAAATAGCTGCTGTGGCCAATTAAATCTATACCTATCAATCTATATATATTACCTAATACCTGTCTATTTAAATCGATACATGAAGTAGACATATGGGGAATGTAAATCAAATAACGTTTTGGGGCGGTATTACTATGTATTATAGAAGTAGAGAAATTGAAACTTGGAAAATTGCATATTTTTCCACATTTTTGGTAAATTTGGTATTTTTTATAAATAAAAATGACATTTTTCAACTGCATTTTATCACTGTCATGAAGTACAATATGTGACGAAAAATCAGCCTGCATAAGTAAAAGCGTTTAAAAGTTATCACCACATAAAGTGACACTGGTCAGATTTGCAAAAAATGGTCGAGTCTTAAAGCTAACTGTCACTATTTACCTCTTAGCTTGTTAACTGTACCTTATAGATCTTGAACTTTAGCTTCAAACAGGTGTTGTTCGTTTTCTGGCCTTTATATACTGAAAAATCACTTTATGATCTGCTCTGCTGCGCCTGAAGTCACAGACAGTCAAGGAGGCAGACCTCCTGACTGCTGGATGCACTTCCGCCTAACCCCGCCTCTCATCCCTATGATTGACACTCAGCTCTTCTGCCCGGGACCGCGCTGGTCTCGGCGGCGCATGCGCCGCCTGCCTTCATAGCAGCGCGATACCGAGCCTCACGCTGAGTGATCTGCATTTCACCAGCGGCCCGGCTAGAGAGGGAGAGAAGCGCGATCTAGCAAGGGGATCGCGCTTCACTGAGTGCGAGGCTCGGGATCGCGCTGCTATGAAGGCAGACGGCGCATGCGCCGCCGAGACCAGCGCGGTCCCGGGCAGAAGAGCTAGTGTCAATCATAGGGATGAGAGGCGGGGTTAGGGCGGGGGAGTTGCATCCAGCAGTCAAGGAGGGTCTGCCTCCTTGACTTGTCTGGTGACTTCAGACGCAGCAGAGCAGATTATAAAGTGATTTTTTCAGTAATATAAAGCCCAGAAAAACGAACAACACCTGTTTGGAAACAAGGTTACAAAGATCTATAAGGTACAGTTAACAGCTTAAGAGGTAAAAAGCAGGTGACAGGTTCGCTTTAAGGTTAAATAGGGCCGAGTCCTTAAAGGGTTAAAGTGCCAGTGCAAAAAATGGTAATACAAAATGTAAAGGACAGAATCAATTACCCATAGTGTGCCTCCTCTAGGGTGGCACCAAACCTGACGCGTGTTTCAGTGAACCTTCGTCTCGGGGTGGTGTCATCACTGCAGGACACACACTAAATACTCACAAACACCAATCACAGCGCTCGATACCCATTGTCAATAATTATGTACACCTGAATCCCAAGGCTCATACGGAGCGGGCCGCATGTATGTGACGTAAGACATCACGTGACAGGGGCTTAGAAGGGACATTTGTTAAAAGCTAAAATTAAGAAACTTTTGCAGGAGGAAGGGAGACTGAGGGGAAGCTGTGATGGCTGATCTGACTGCAGGCTCTGCCCCCTCTGTTTCCCCTGTACTGAGAGGATCCTGCCAAAATGTGAGGATGTAGCAGAGCCAGGGCAGTGCTGTGGACCACAAACTATGAGCAATCTCAGAGTTTGTCCTGTTTATGGCCCCTCTGCCCTGTGCTCTTATCACAGACATGATATTACAGCCAGACCAACAGTTCAGGAGCTTTATAACCCCTTGTGAGCTGTCAGTATGGCTGAGGTTAGTGATATCAGCAGCAGTCACTGGTCTCACCATCTATAATTGTGTGCCCTCTACTTCCTGCACTCTGTATATGGTGATATGTGACCCCCACCACTGCATATAGAGACCCATGACCCGCTGTACACTGTATACAATCATCCGTGCTAACAGTAGCCCACGAGTGCCTCCGGAAGTCCGCTCCGGCCCCATTCACTTTAATGGCAAACATGCCGGGGGCGGCCGGACAAAAAACGCAGCGTGCTGGGCATCAGTAAATCTGAATCGGGCCGTACTGGACTTCCAACGACACTTGTGGGCTAGGGTAAGCATGGATCCGGCAGGGGAACAGCCTGCCGGGTCCTGCTAACGCTAGTGTGAAAGTAGCCTTAGTCGTGTGATGATAGACAGGATGCTCCTCTCTATGTTAGCAGATCGATTTATTCATCAGAGCTCTTGTGCAACAAAGATCTGTCCCCCCCGCTCAACAGCCCCCCTCCCATGGCAGTCCATGCACCTAAACAGAAATCTATGACAGCTCACAGCTGCCGTGGATTTCTGGCTTCATTTGGCGAAAATTAACATAAATTTGTTGGGACGACTAGTCACACCCATTGTCATGCTTTATTTTTCTTTTTTTAAAGGCACAGTTAAAAAGTTGCAAACACATAGTTTGCAACTTTTTAACGCCACTTTTCAGAAACAAGGGAAATGATAAATCTCCCCCTCTATTCATTCTGTTCATGGCTTAAATCCAATGGTGCAACTAGAAATGACCAGGCCCTACAGTTTATGAATAAGGCCCCCTTCCTCCCCCCCAGTAACATATGTATGATACATTAGCATCATATTCCTCTGTGCTGCTGGGACTGGGCAGACTTCCTATTGCTATGTCTGTACAGCAGTTATTCCCTGAGTTATTGATATTATTTGAGGGGCTCTTGTCTTTATGGAAACACAGGACGGGGATGTCATGTGACTGCTCCTCTGAACATGCTTGCTGCAATGCATGCTGGGATTTTTACTTTCACTTTGCCACTGCTCCTCCCACACAGCCGGTCTGAGGGAGCTCCTCCAGGGAAGAGCGTCATGGTGAACAGGTTAGGAAAATGATATATAACCAGTGCATGTCACATGATATAAATAGTTTTTGATATTGTCTAGGGCACTTTGGAATTTTGATACATAGGGTGGCTAACCTCCTTAAGTATTAAGCAAAGACCTTTGCTGTATTTGTGGGAGGGGAGGCTGATTACAAGGCTAGTTATATGCACCTGTGGGCCCAGGCTGGCTGGTTACTAGGCTATTTATAGGCACCTGTGGGCCCAGGCTGACGCCGATTCAGCTGATTTCACTACCTCTGGGTCAGCTCTAGGATACAGCAGCATGGTGTGGAGGCTCCTTACGGCTGGGCGATGGCAGAATGTCTCAGGAGGGCGCTGGTATTCATGGTAGGATCGGAGTGGTTTGCACGGGACCCACGCTGCGGTCCGCAACATGTAGCGCTCTAGGATCAAGCAGAGTTTGGGTGCTAAAGGGCCGAGCATTGGTTGTTAGTGGGCTCAAGCTATGCACGCTGTGTTTTGTGTATCAATGGTTGATTTAAAAAAAAAAAATGCAGCAGCATCATGTGGAGGCTCGCTCACACCTGGGCTGCCGGCAAAAGGGCCAGGCGAATGCCGGCACTCACTGTAGAATTGCACTTATTGGCACGGGACCCACAGTGCGGTATGCGATTCGCAGTTCTCTGGGTCAAAGCAGAGTTGGGTGCTAACAGTCAAATGACGGTTGTTAGTATTTTGTCTAGCTGTTTAGGGGCTTGTTAGGGGCTATTGCATATAGTTATTGGTGTAGCATGCGCCTAGAGTAGGTATGGTCGCATGTTTTCTGATATCTGTTTCATACGTAAAAAAAAAAAAAAAAAAAAAGTGTGTGTTCTTCTATTACCTGTTTTACATGTGGGGGCACATCCGCAGTTAAAGCCAGACATGCGAGGTGTTGGTGAATGTATATCAGTGGTCTGTATATGGGGACACAAGCAGATCGGTCAAGGCGCCGGTGTTTGAGTTCTGAGGCTCTTGTATGTCAGTGTGTTTAATCTATAAACTGTATGTTATGGGCCCGCGTGTGTCAGCGGTTCTGTGCTAGGTTTATAAGTGCACGATATGTCGATTAATTAGCGTTGCATCATGGGTTATGTTCAAACACGTTTATGTTTTCTTAGATGGTGTTGTGGTGACCCATTTAAAAAAAAAAAAAAAAAAACCTGCAGCATTATGTGGAGGTTGATTCGCGCCTGGGTAATGGCAGAAGGTGCCAGGCGAGTGCTGGCATTCACGGTAGGATCGGACTTGGTTACACGGTTAGTGACTTGTAGCGCTCTGGGGCGAAGGAGATGGGGCGCTTATGGTCGAATGATCATGGTTAGGTTCGTTACCTTCAAAAGCTACGTCCGTGTGTCTGCATTTACATTTTGTCTTATACTCTATTCACTACTAGAGCTGCGTTCCTGTGTTTGCTGTTGCATCACATTAATACTCTGCTCACTTCAGATTGCATTCATACGGCTGCGTTATTCCTTGCTCTTCATGCTCAGAGCTGGGCCCATACCATGTTTTAGGCACCACTCACATCCAGAGCTGCATTCACCCACCTGTTCTTACATCAGATGTTATATTCTGCTTCCACTTAAAGCTGCATTTTCCCTTTCATTGCTACATCATGGTTACTCAGTATTTTCACTTAGGGCAGTTAGCACACCGCTCTGATACCGCTTTCATTCAGATTTATGTTTCTTTCCTCGCTGGTTGTTACATTCCATAGGCCTACTTTTCTGTTTCACTTCGGTGGAAGAAAAAAAAAATGGGTGCTGTTCTTTAGTCCTGGTTCGCATTCACTCAGACTGGTCTCCTGCCCCAGCTAACCATACAGTCCCTCAGCGGTCAGTGGGTTAATAGGAGTAAGTTTCCTACTATGTTTCACAAGCTGTTCACACTTTGTCACGATTAGGGTCTTCTCTTAGCGAACTGTAATGCCTCTGGCTCTTTTTCTCCCATCTGTTCAATTTCACGGTTGGTTTAATGTTTACTTAGGCACGGGGTTCGGTTCACTATTGTCTATGCATATCCCATCAGGTCTGGCTCACATTTTAATTACTTATCGTCACTGTAATGTCATCTAGTTCAGTCTTGGCTTCGGGGGCCCGATGACTGCTTCAGCCTCATGGCTCCGCGGGGTCTATGACCGTTCTTCACGTTATTCGTCAGGGGTACAATATGGTTGTAAGCTGGTTAGTGTCCTAGGTTACTGTCGAAGGGGGTCATGGTTATGCGAGTCCCCAAGTCATACTGGTGCTGCTTAAGTAATTAAAAAAATAAAAATAAAAAAAAAACAATTTAAAAAAAATAAATTAAAAAATTATAATATAAAAAAAAAAAAGCATGGCTTCTCCGTTTAAGTTTGACACGCATGGCCCCGCCATTAGTGTCTCTCACGCATGGCCCCGCCATTAGTGTCTCTCACGCATGGCCCCGCCATTAGTGTCTCTCTCGCATGGCCCCGCCATTAGTGTCTCTCACGCATGGCCCCGCCATTAGTGTCTCTCTCGCATGGCCCCGCCATTAGTGTCTCTCTCGTGCATGGCCCCACCATTAGTGTCTCTCTCGTGCATGGCCCCGCCATTAGTGTCTCTCTCGTGCATGGCCCCGCCATTAGTGTCTCTCTCGTGCATGGCCCCGCCATTAGTGTCTCTCTCGTGCATGGCCCCGCCATTAGTGTCTCTTCGTGCATGGCCCCGCCATTAGTGTCTCTCTCGTGCATGGCCCGCCATTAGTGTCTCTCGTGCATGGCCCCGCCATTAGTGTCTCTCTCGTGCATGGCCCCGCCATTAGTGTCTCTCTCGTGCATGGCCCCGCCATTAGTGTCTCTCTCGTGCATGGCCCCGCCATTAGTGTCTCTCTCGTGCATGGCCCCGCCATTAGTGTCTCTCTCGTGCATGGCCCCGCCATTAGTCTCTCTCACGCTTGGCTCCACCATTAGTCTCTCTCACGCATATCCCCGCCATTAGTCTCTCTCACGCTTGACTCCACCATTAGTCTCTCTCACGCTTGGCTCCGCCATTAGTCTCTCACGCATGGCTTCTCAGTTTACATTTTACACACACATCTCCGCCATTCGAGGTCGGCTGCGTGGTCCGCCACAGTAGGTTCCATGTCTATTTCTGCCTTCAGGCCCGCTCGCATGGCTCGGTCAGCTGTGGCTCGCAGTACAATTCTTCTTGTGAAGGCTCGCATGCATGGCTTTTGCCATTAGAATCTAACTCACATTATTGTTGTAAGTTGTTGGGTCTTCATCGTTTTCTTTTCAAGCAGTCATCTCAAGCCTTCCTTTTCAGACATCACCTTCTCCTGGGTTCGCATTTTTCTCCCATTTACCCTCTCTAGGTTCTTGCTTCCCTCGCTCCCCGCCTTTACTTTTCTCCTTGCATTATAGACCCTTTCTCCCAGGAAGCTGACCCTGTGGTCTCATTTTTTTCACGTTTCTCAAATTTCGGCTCTCAAAGGGTTGTTCGGGAAAAAAATAAAAAATACTATGGCATCAGTTTCGTCCACAGGGAGTCCTCTCACCACTACAGGTGATTTACGAAGTCTGTCACGTCTACAGACTAATAAGTCCTGTCACGACTACAGGCGATTTACGAAGTCTGTCACGACTACAGACTAATAAGTCCTGTCACGACTACAGGTGATTTACGAAGTCTGTCACGACTACAGACTAATAAGTCCTGTCACGACTACAGGCGATTTACGAAGTCTGTCACGTCTACAGACTAATAAGTCCTGTCTCACCACTACAGGTGAATTACGAAGTCTGTCACGACTACAGACTAATAAGTCCTGTCACGACTACAGGCGATTTACGAAGTCTGTCACGTTACTGACACGATAAGTCCTAGCGCGACTACAGGCGCAGCATACATAGTCTATCATGACCTTAAGCTTGTCCTGTCATAATGGTAGGCATTGGGTGTACATTATGTCTTCATTACAGACATGCTTACTTCATCGTCAAACTCGGGCTGAGGGTGTTGGTGTCGCATCTAGTTCCTGGGTACCGGTCTATCATCCAGTAGTAGGTACAATAATAAGGCACAATATACGTAGTCTGTCACGTCTATGGACTCAACAAGTCCTATCACTACTGTAGGCGCAGCATACATAGTTTATCACGACCTTAAGCTTATTTCCTGTCACAACTGCTAGTATGGTGGGTTTGTTTTCTGTCCTCATTACAGGCAACATTAGCTCGTTAATTGGAACAGCCATGTACTCGTGTTTATGGTTCCCCAGGCCTGGTGAGTCTACACATTTCACTTAATCCATTACTAGAGTTAGACGGCATCCGCCATCTTCTAACTTTTTGGGGCCTTTATAAAAAATAATAATTAAAGCGGTGGCCTGGGGAATAAGTATAGGTGAAGTATTTTGCTACCATTAACAGGGCCCTTGGCGAATGGTTGGACTTCACTTAGGCCCTTCCATCAGATTCACCATTGTTGTTTCAGTCTGCAGCTCTCGGATTCAGACCGTCTCAGTAATATGTTCATATGTTGGTCAACATAGGAGTAAATCGCTTCTGATTACCAACTACTCTTTCAAAAGCATCAACATTAGCTACCTCCAAGAACGACGTGCCTGCGCACGTGACAAAGAGGTAAGGTACATAGAAGTCTCTGTGGTACGTACAGTATATTCCGCACCTTCATCGGTAGTGTCTTCGCGTCAAAGTGGGTGTCGTAATGGTATGTAAATGTTTTGCTCTAAACTAAGGTCTGCTCTTTTGGCCCCTTTAGGCTGCCCTACCACAGCAGTTATGGCACAATTCTACTGCTTGTTGTAGATAGGGTTGAGATAGGTTAGGTACACCTTTCTGATAGCCGATCCGACCACAAGTATTAAGCAAAGACCTTTGCTGTATTTGTGGGAGGGGAGGCTGATTACAAGGCTAGTTATATGCACCTGTGGGCCCAGGCTGGCTGGTTACTAGGCTATTTATAGGCACCTGTGGGCCGAGGCTGACGCCGATTCAGCTGATTTCACCCACCCACCCACACCATCTTACTGTCACTTCATATTAGGGTGGCCCCCTTTAGGCTGCCCTACCACAGCAGTTATGGCACAATTCTACTGCTTGTTGTAGATAGGGTTAGATAGGTTAGGTACACCTTTCTGATAGCCGATCCGACCACAAATAATAATGTGAATCAATAGCATATCAAAGATCATGTGCAAAGATAAGAATTATCATATATTAGTAGTAATAATAAAGAATACTACAAATACAACAATGTGAGTATGTGAAAATGACTTAATACTAAGGCCTCTTTCACACGGGCGTCACGTTTGATGCCCGGATAAGAGGCGGGTGCGTTGCGGGAAAATGCGCGATTTTTCCGCGCGAGTGCAAAGCACTTTAATGCGTTTTGCACGCGCGTGGGAAAAATCGGCATGTTTGGTACCCAGACCCAAACCCGGACTTCATCACTGAAGTCCGGTTTCGGGTTGAGTATTCTGTAGATTTTATTATTTTCCCTTATAACATGGTTATAAGGGAAAATAATAGCATTCGCAATTCAGAATGCATTGTAAAATGTGGATTAAGGGGTTAAAAATTAAAAAATTAACTCACCATATCCACTTGATCACGTAGTTGCGATCTCTATCTCTTTATTCAATAGCTGCCGGCTAAAGGACCTGTGATGAGGTCACTGAGCTCATCACATGGTCCAGTGACCATGTGATTGGACCATGTGATGTGATGTCACCACAGGTCCTTTAGACTGCAGCTAATGCTTGAAGAAGACAGAAGAGATCGCCAAATACGCGATCAAGTGGCTAAGGTAAGTTAAGTTTTTTTTATTTTTAACCTCTTAATCCACATTTTACTAAGCATTCTGTATTGAGAATGCTATTATATTCCCTTATATTCCCCTGCGTTTTTCCCGCAGCCCCGTTCACTTCTATGGGCCTGCGTTGCGTGAAAAATGCAGAATATAGACCATGCTGCGATTTTCACGCAACGCAGAAGTGGTGCATGAAAATCACCACTCATGTGCACAGCCCCATAGAAATAAATGGGTCCGCATTGCACCCGCGCGGAAATCACGCCAGTGTGAAACGGGCCTAAGCCAATATATAATATATATGGTAAAATAAAATTGCACATATAAAATATTTAAAAATGTGAAAAATGCAAAAAAACATTGTATGTCAATCAATATAAAATGTAGAAAAATTGTGAAAAAATTTTACAAAAATTATAAAGTAAAGAAAAAAAAACGATTTTTATAAAAAAATGAAAAAGGGAGAATGCACAGGATCACAATGGGATCGAGCCTATAAACATCAATTAATAAAGGTGTTAATAGTATTTGAATTGCATACAGTGATAACACAAAATTTTAAATAATTAGTTTCATATAACAAATACATAACATAATTACATATCAATCCATAAATAACCCTTTCAGGCAGGGCCGGTTCTATAATAAGGCAGACCAAGCGGCTGTCTTAGGGCTGAGGGAATGGGGGAATTAACTTTTTTTTTAAATCACTTGCGGCGAGTTGCGCCGCCGTGCCGCCAGCCAACCACCCCAGCCTGCATGTGCCATGTGGCCCGGTCGTCACTCAGAGCGGCAACAGGGTCACGGGGGCACTCAGAGGGTGTGTGACTGGCAAATGGCTCCGCAGCGGGCAGCTGCAGGGACTGGAGCAGCTGTTGGTGACTGTGACTCACACAGCCAGCCCAAGCGGACTGTCGACTGCAGTAGGATAGGTGGTAGGTGATGAGCGCAGAGCGCATATTGTTTATAATTATTACACAACATTAATGGGGGGGGTCACGGGTGACAAGATGGGAGGGGGGACAAATCAAATGTCTGTAGTCTGTGCCATGGAGGGGGAGAAATGTGACATGGGGGGATGATGTGCCGGGGTGGGGGGAGTGTGACACAACAGAGGGTCATAATGGGATCATGGGGGGAGGGGTGGAGGGGGGGCGCCAAAATGTAGCTTCGCTTGTGTTGGCAAAAATCTCCTCACATATTGTACTTCATGACAGTGATAAAATTGAGTCAAAAAATTTCATTTTTATTTATAAAAAAAATACCAAATTTACCAAAAATGTAGAAAAATTAGCAAATTTGTCTACTTTTATAATATAATAATATAATAGTAATAACTCCAAAAATAGTTATTACTTTACATTCCTCATATATCTACTTCATGTTTGGATCATTTTGTGAATGCCATTTTATTTTTTGGGACGCTAGAAGGTTTAGAAGCAAATCTTGAAATTTTTCAGAAAATTTCCAAAACCCACTTTTTAAGGACCAGTTCAGGTCTGAAGTCACTTTGTGAGGCATACATAATAGAAATCACCCAAAAATGACCCCATTTTAGAAACTACACCTCTCAATGTATTCAAACTGATTTTACAAACATTGTTAACCCTTTAGGTGTTCCACAAGAATTAATGGAAAATGGAGAAGAGATTTCAGAATTTAACTTTTTTGGCAGATTTTCCATTTTAAACCATTTTTTCCAGTAACAAAGCAAGGGTTAACAGCCAAACAAAACTCAATGTTTTTTGCCCTGATTCTGTAGTTTACAGAAACACCCCATATGTGGTCGTAAACTGCTGTACAGGCACATGGCAGGGCGCAAAAGGAAAGAAACGGCATATGGTTTTTGGAAGGACGATTTCACTGGGATAATTTTAACCACTTCCAGTCCGGGCCATTTTCCCCCTCCTGACCAGGCCTAATTTTACAAATCTGACATGTGTCACTTTATGTGGTGTTAACTTTAGAACACTTTTACTTATCCAAACTGTTCTGAGATTGTTTTCTCGTGACATATTGTACTTCATGATAGTCATAAATTTGAGTCAATATATTTCACCTTTATTTATGAAAAAATCCCAAATTTCCCTGAAATTTTGAAAATTTCACAATTTTCAAAATTTCAATTTCTCTGCTTTTAAAACAGAAAGTGATACCTCATTAAATATTGATTACTTAACATTCCCCATATGTCTAATTTGGCATCATTTTGTAAATGTCTTCTTTTTTTTTAGGAAATTTTAGAAGCAGTTCTTCAAATTTTTAAGAAAATTTTCAAAACCCACTTTTTTAAGGACCAGTTCAGGTCTGAAGTCACATTGTGGGGCTTACACAGTGGAAACCCCCCCGTAAATGACCCCATTACAAAAACTACACCCCTCAGGTTACTCAAAACTGATTTTACAAACTTTTTTTTAACCCTTTAGGTGTTCCAAAAGAATTAAAGGAAAATGGGGATGAAATTTCAAAATTTCACTTTTTTGGTAGATTTTCCATTTTAATCCATTTTTTTCTTTAAAACATCAAGGGTTAACAGCCAAACAATTTTGTTGTACTATTTCGGGGTGAATATGATTTTTGATTGCTCTATATTACATTTTTTGTGAGGCAAGGTAACAAAAAAATGGCTGTTTTGAAATTGATCTGACACAGTAGATCATGCACTATTTTTATAGAGCAGGTTGTTACGGACGAAATTATATAAAAAATGTCTACTTTCTTTTTTGGTTTGTTTGTTTCAGTTTTTACATAATAAAGCATTTTTGAAAAAAAAATTATGTTTTTGTGTCTCCATTTTCTGAACGCCATATTTTTTTTATTTTTCTGCCAATCGTCTTGTGTAAGGACTTTTTTTTTTTGCAGGGAGAGTTGATGTTTTTATTGGTACCATTTTTGGGTACATATGCTTTTTGGGGCATTCATTATTACACTTTAGGGTGCAAGGTGACCAAAAAATTTGTTGTTTTAGCACAGTTTTTATTTATTTATTTTTACAGCGTTCACCTAAGGCAGGCATCCTCAAACTGCAGCCCTCCAGCTGTTGTAAAACTGCAACTCCCACAATGCCCTGCTGTAGGCTGATACCTGTAGGCTGTTCGGGCATGCTGGGAGTTGTAGTTTTGCAACAGCTGGAGGCCCGCAGTTTGAGGATGCCTGACCTAAGGGGTCAAATCATTAGATATTTTTATAGAGCAGGTTGTTACGGATGCAGCAATACATAATATGTATACTTTATCTTATTTATTTAAGTTTTAACCAAAAATAACATTTTTGAAACCAAAAAATTTATGTTTTAGTGTCTCTATAGTCTGGTAGCCATAGCTTTTTTATTTTTTGACCGATTGTCTTAGTTACGGTCAAATTTTTTGTGGGATGAGGTGATGGTTTGGTTGGTACTATTTTGGGGGAATATGCTATTTTGATCGCTTGGTGTTGCACTTTATGTGATGTTAAGTGACAAAAAATGGCTTTTTTGGCACTGTTTTTATTTTATTTTTATTACGGTGTTCATGTGAGGGGTTAGGTCATGTGATATTTTTATAGAGCTGGTTTTTACAAATGCGGCAATACCTAATATGTATACTTTTTAAAAATTTATTTCACTTTAACACAATAATAGCTTTTTTTAAACAAAACATTATGTTGTAATGTCTCCATGTTCTGAGAGCTATAATTTTTTAATTTTCTGAGCGATTTTCTTATGTAGGGGCTCATTTTTTGAGGGATGAGGTGACGGTTTTATTGGATTTATTTTGTGGGACATATGCATTTTTGATCGCTTGTTGCTGCACTATTTGTGATATAAGATGACAAAATGTTTTTTTTTACATTTTTTTATTTTTTTATGGTGTTTTTATTTTTTGGGCAATTGTCTTACATAGGATCTAATTTTTTGTGGGATGAGATGACTGTTTGGTATGATTTTGGGGTGTGTATGACTTTTTGATGGCTTAGAATTACACTTTTTGTGATGTAAGGTGACGAAAAATGTCTTTTTTTACATTGTTTAAAATGTAGAAATGATGTTTAGGGGAGCGGCTACATTTCTACATTTGGAGCCAACCAAAGACAGAACAACACACACAAATATAAATCTAAAATACCTTTCTATTTATACATTCATATACATTTAACATCTATAAATAGAAAACCCCATACCCACTGGGTCTTTTATGTTGTACGGACCAGTAGAATAATTGAGGAACATCCTATTAGCATATATCTGAAAATATATTCACTACAAAACACAATACTTTACCAGTGGAATAATTGAGGGGAATAATTGAGGAACATCCTATTAGCACATTGAATGTATATTCATTACATAAGTACACAATTACAATCTGAGACAACGAAACACATACCAGCAAGAGGAACACAGGAGACACCCTCATCACAGACAAGAGCAGGAATACAATCAGAATTACAACAGGAACAACAGATACGACATGAGGCGACCAGACAGGTCACAACAATACAGAGAAGAAAGATCAGAAGGGGTAGACATGCCATCAAAAAGAAGGAATCCCCCATATTAAACCCTGAGAAATCCAATATAGTGAATTTGAGCAAAATAGAATTGTCAGAAGCTCAAACAACACTGTTAAACAAAGGCCTCAAATATGCACCTTCAACTAACATTGACAAATTCTCAACCTATATAGGTATTGAAAAATTTGGCAGAAAATTATGCTTGAAAAAATATTTTTTAAAAAACCCACTAACAAGAGAGACCATGGAATTAAACGATCAATATATACTTACAGAATTAAAGATAAAGTCAAAAAAATACCCCAGACAAGAGATGGGCCCCCATATTACAACCTTCCTGAAAAATGTAGAATATGACTTAAGGAAAATGAGAATAGGACAGAATAAAAATAACCTAACATATAAGGAAAGGAGAGCAATCAAAGAACTACAAAAGAATGAAGATATCACAATCCGCCCAGCGGATAAAGGAGGTGCCATAGTGATATTGAACACACAGGACTATCTAGATGAGTGCCATAGACAAGTACAAGAACAAACCACATATGGGAAATTAAATAAAGACCCCACTCAAGAATACTACAGAAAACTAGAAGAATATTGTAAAAAGGGCCGAAAGGAAAATTTACTATTAGAACACGAATCCAAGTTCATTTTGGGGACACAAAAGAGGATTCCAGTGTTCTATTGTAATCCAAAAATTCACAAAAACCTGGAGAAACCTCTAGGAAGACCTATAGTGTCAGGCATCAGTTCAATTTCATCAAATCTATCAAAATATATTGATGAACTACTACAACCAGTAGTTAAGAAAACACCGTCTTATAT
>JAKVIS010002148.1:0-25249 GCA_033119425.1 Bufotes viridis
TTCATGTCTAACTAATTTAATCTAGTTTCTCTGACGGGGTAAGCTCTAGACTTGAGCAGGGTGAGTCAATAGATGTCATATATCTTGACTTCTCCAAAGCATTTGATACTATGCCACATAAAAGGCTAGTATATGAAAAGATAATGCATGGCCTAGGAGAAAATGTGGGTATGTGGGTAAGTACTGTAACTAGCTCAGTGACAGAAAACAGAGGGTGGTTATTAACGGTACATACTCAGATTGCGTCACCGTCTCTGAAGGAGTAACTCAGGGGTCTTTATTGGGCCCTGTTATCTTCAATATATTTATTTATGATCTTGTAGAAGGGCTGCCAGTAAAACATAATTTTTTGCAGATGACACTAAACTGTGTAAAGTAATTAACATGGAAGAGGACAGTATACTGGTACAGATGGATCTGGAAACATTGGAGGCTTGGGCAGAGAAATGGCAGATGTGTAAGGTTATGCACATTGGAAGGAATAATGCAAGTCACCCGTACATTCCAAATGGTAAAACACTGGGTAACACTGACATGAAAAAGGACTTAGGAATTTAAATGGACAGCAAACTAAACTGTAAAAACCAGTGTCAGGCAGCTGCTGCCCAGGCAAATAAGGTGCATAGATAGATGTGATGAGAACATAGTACTGCCACTTTAGAAATCATTAGTCAGGCCACACATGGAGTACTGTGTACAGTTCTGGGCTCCTGTGAACAAATAAAAAAGAAAAAAAGCAGAGTGTGTCAATTGAGCAAGAACTACCTAGGTCAAGAGACCTGGTGCGGACTGGCAGAATCGGCACAAAGCGGGCGCCAAAGGAGGATGGAACGGTTTGGAGGTGAAGAGGTATGGTGGGGAGGTGGGTCGGTGGAAGGCAGCCAGATAGTCGGTTGTGGATGTGAGGAAAAATTCTCACAAATCAACTGTAGCAAAGACAAGGAAAAGGAAAAAATAACCGACTTCACCGGCGGTGTGTGGCGCCAACCCAAGGGAGTCAATAAATGGTTAAAGGTAAGGTACAAGACCAGTATGCATATAGCACATCTAAAGCTTGAATGTAAAGGGGCCACTAGGACCGAGACTAAAGTAGAGACACCAAATGCAGCAGGAGAAGAGAAGGTGACTTACTTCACAGGGAGAGGTCCCAAGAGATAAGCTCAAGACACTCAGGGAGTGTCTTCTCCCCGCCTGGAGCTCTCGTAGTGTGTTAGGAGGTATTCAGCAGACGGACACCGCGGTCTTCAAGAAACTTCCTTTATTCATTAGTCGATACATACAGGCAGGGTGGAAGAAGGCTCAATGCGTTTCGGGTTAATTAACCCCTTCATCAGGAGCATATACTATCAAAAATCCGGCGCCAAGAAGAAGGGGGAGTGAGGTAACTTCTGGTATGCGTCTCATGGTGGAACGCAACCGAAGCGCTTATTCAGGACAAGTAGCGGTCATTTCATAGAACACTGAGTTACATTTCTCAATGAAGGGAGCGATCTACATTCAAAACAAAATAACAGTAATTGTCGCTAAAACCTGATTGATTTTTAATTAAAAACGATCTGTCCCAGAGGGAGAAAGACGAGGGATGACGCCATTTCCGGGGACATTATATCGAGTGAATGCGGAGCAATAGTACAGGAAATAAATATAAAACATATAAAGAATATACAGACCAGCCCCAAACTGAAAATCTTATTCTTGATCTTATATGGGACTGACAAAGAAAAAAGATGGGTAGTAGGATGATGTTGCGTCTCAAGTAGAACGCACAGATGGGGCGCAGGGTTTCCTCCTAGTGATCATGTGATAGCCATGTGACTTATTGTGTGTTTCACTATCTTGTTCATGTCATACCTAGAATTATAAATGGGGAGGTATTAAATAAGGACTATCGCATCATCAAATAATGATCTCGGTATATAAATACATAGATAAATGAGAGCAAATGCATATAAATAAGCAATATATATATAAAAGGTTATAAAGGACATGTATATAATAGTCAAACTATATAAAAGTATATAGGGGAATGGTGTATATAAAAATAGATATTATGATATAAAAAGATATATAGAAAATATATATATACCGTATTTTTCGCCTCTATAAGACGCACCGGCCTATAAGACGCACCTGGGTTTTTGAGGAGAAAAATAAGAAAAAAATATTTTTAACCAAAAGGTGTGCTTTTGAAGTAATGGTGGTCTGTGCATGACAGTATTATGGGGGGATCTGTGGATGGCACTGTTATGTGGGGAGATGTGGATGGCACTGTTATGGGGGATCTGTGGATGACACTGATGGGGGGATCTGTGGATAGCATCAGTGATGGGGGCATTTATGAATGACACTGTAATGGATTGATCTGTGGATGACACATATATAGCATCTTATGCTATATGTGTCATCCACAGATCACCCCAATTACAGTGTCATCCAAAGATGCCCCTTTTCTAAAAACATCTGGCCCATAGTGACTGCTTAGGAGCGGAGCTGGAACATGCGGCGGAACGGCTCGCTGCCACAGCGTGATCTGCTTTCATAACATTTATACCTTTAATCATGTCCTCTTATTCTATAAGCCCAGTACAGTAGCGCTCTGCTAACCTGCTATACCGATCCTCTAGCAGGCAGAGCGGTGCGGCGGCAGGCTGCTGTGTAACGTCCTCACTGACGCCATCTGCCTGCTCCTCCTGCTTCATTCATAAAGTGAAAGGAGCAGGCAGATGACGCCAGTGAGGACGTTACACAGCACCGCTCTGCCTGCTAGAGGATCGGTATAGCAGGTTAGCAGAGCGCTACTGTACTGGGCTTATAGGGAATAAGGGGACATGATTAAAGATTATAAATGTTATGAAAGCAGTCACGCTGTGAGCTGGCGGGCCGCCCGCCACGTGTTACCAGGCTCCGCCTCCTCCTTCCATGCTGATACATCGCAGGCTGTGCGATGTATCGGCTTTAACTATAGGAAAATGGTAGCATTCGCCATATAAGACGCACTGCCACTTTCCCCACTTTGGGGGAAAAAGCGCCTTATATGGCAAAAATACGGGTATGTATATGATGGTCAAAATGTATATGGGTATATTATCATTAAAAAGTACAATTGAAACAGGGTATAGTATATATACATATAAGGACCACATATAATATATATATATATATATATATATATATATATATATACATACATACACACACACACCTAGGAACATACGCATAAAAAAAAAAAAAACACACATATAAATATATCTAGATCCAAGTACAATAAATATATAAATATATAATTTAGCATAAAAAGTAGATAAGAAAGTAGATAAAAGGTACAACATTCAATATGTCTATAGGTACCAAAAGAATGGGATCCATGTAATTAATAATTAAGGGACATTGGGAGTCTCAAAAATAAGTGTGTATATTGTATATATTGACATATTAAGGGCTCATTCAGGCCAAAGGGAGATTATCTCCTTTGGCCTGAATGAGGCTCTTGAATATGTAAATTATTAGCATACCCTCGTAACGACTTTCTTTTCAATATAAATAAATTGGCTACACTCTTGGTCTCATTTTGTTATATACAATATACACACTTATTTTTGAGACTCCCAATGTCCCTTAATTATTAATTACATGGATCCCATTCTTTTGGTACCTATAGACATATTGAATGTTGTACCTTTTATCTACTTTCTTATCTACTTTTTATGCTAAATTATATATTTATATATTTATTGTACTTCGGATCTAGATATATTTATATGTGTGGTTTTTTTTGTTTTTTTATGCGTATGTTCCTAGGTATATATATATATATATATGCGTAATTTATATATCTATATATGTATAGTATATGTGGTCCTTATATGTATATATACTATACCCTGTTTCAATTGTACATTTTTAATGATATTATACCCATATACATTTTGACCATCATATACATATATATATATTTTCTATATATCTTTTTATATCATAATATCTATTTTTTTATATACACCATTCCCTATATACTTTTATATAGTTTGACTATTATATACATATGTCCTTTATAACCTTTTATATATACTGCTTATTTATATGCATTTGCTCTCATTTATCTATGTATTTATATACCGAGATCATTATTTGATGATGCGATAGTCCTTATTTAATACCTCCCCATTTATAATTCTAGGTATGAGATGAACAAGATAGTGAAACACACAATAAGTCACATGACTATCACATGATCACTAGGAGGAAACCCTGCGCTCCATCTGTGCGCTCCACTTGAGACGCAACATCATCCTACTACCCATCATTTTTCTTTGTCAGTCCCATATAAAGATCAAGAATAAGATTTTCAGTTTGGGGCTGGTCTGTATATTCTTTATATGTTTTATATTTATTTCCTGTACTATTGCTCCGCATTCACTCGATATAATGTCCCCCGGAAATGACGTCATCCCCTCGTCTTTTCTCCCTCTGGGACAGATCGCTTTTTAATTAAAAATCAATCAGGTTTTAGCGACAATTACTGTTATTTTGTTTTGAATGTAGATCGCTCCCTTCATTGAGAAATGTAACTCAGTGTTCTATGAAATGACCGCTACTTGTCCTGAATGAGCGCTCCGGTTGTGCTCCACCGTGAGACGCATACCGGAAGTTACCTCACTTCCCCTTCTTCTTGGCGCCGGATTTTTGTCTTTAAATACCGGTCTCATTTTTGATAGTGTATGCTCCTGATGAAGGGGGTTAATTAACCCCGAAACGCGTTGAGCCTTTCTTCCACCCTGCCTGTATGCATCGACTAATGAATAAAGGAAGTTTCTTGAAGACCGCGGTGTCCGTCTGCTGAATACCTCCTAACACACTACGAGTGCTCCAGGCGAGGGAGAGAAGTCCCTGAGTGTCTTGAGCTTATCTCTTGGGACCTCTCCCTGTGAAGTAAGTCACCTTCTCTTCTCCTGCTGCATTTGGTGTCTCTACTTTAGTCTCGGTCCTAGTGGCCCCTTTACATTCAAGCTTTAGATGTGCTATATGCATACTGGTCTTGTACCTTACCTTTAACCATTTATTGACTCCCTTGGGTTGGCGCCACACACCGCCGGTGAAGTCGGTTATTTTTTCCTTTTCCTTGTCTTTGCTCCTGTGAACAAGACATACATAGTAGAACTGGAGAGAGTTCAGAGAAGGGCAACTAAAGTAATAACTGGAATGGATGGACTACAGTACCCAGAAAGATTATCAAAATTTGGGTTATTCAGTTTAGAAAAAAAGACAACTGAGGGGAGTTCTAATAACTATGTATAAATATATCAGGGGACAGTACAGAGATCTATCCCATCATCTATTTATAACCAGGAATATGACTGTAGACAAGGGGACATCCTCTGCGCCTGGAGGAAAGAAGGTTTGTACACAGACATAGAAGAGGATTCTTCACGGTAAGAGCAGTGAGACTATGGGACTCTCTGACTGAGGAGGCGGTGATGGTGAATTGACTAAAAGAATTTAAGAGGGGCCTGGATGTATTTCTGGAGTGTAATAATATCACATGTGTAGGAAGGTACAAGGGATTATAGTTGATGGTAAATACGTGTCACCGAGGTATCTGGCCTCGGTGAAGTAGGAGCCAGTATTTCAGGTGTGTCAGCGGTAGCAAGTGGCTGATATATATTTTAATTTAGTATAGCTGTGAATAGTTGATCCGGGACGGCTCTTACTGGTAGTAGTTATAGTGTTGGCTGGGCGACTACTCCCATGGTCCAGGTCATGCTTTGACTGGCCTATAAAACAGCCAGCAGTTTCAGGTGAGGTGGGTGTGGTTCCCGCTCTCTGACAGTGGAGCGATGTGTGGGATTTGAGTCTGAGCTGGAGTTGCAGTAAAGGGTACCAGTTGTTGACCGTGACTTTGTTCAGTCCTCAATAGTCGATACCAGGCCATAAGAAACCAACTTTTTTTTTTTTATACAAAAAGAACCCAGCATCTGCTGGCGATGTAGATTTTTGGATAAACCCCTTGAGATTCTCCTTGATGTACTCTGACATCGCTCGGGTCTATGGGTGTGAGAGTAGATGAATAAAAACAGGTTACAAGACACACAAATGTCCCACATAACAGATGGAAAATGTTGGACCCTAATACAGTCCGCTCAGCAACATAGCATAAACACTACACAAAATACACTGAGAACCACTAGACCCAATATAGCAAATAATTTATTGATTAAAAAATGTTGGTACAAGTATTACAGACGGCAACTGATAACAGAGAGGGAAAATGTGTACAAGACTCTCCTGAGGAAAAGATGCATAACAAGTATAAATACAGGGGAGTTGTCCAAAAAGGACACTTTAGAGAAAGGTAAAAAATATTTGATAACTAGTAGTGTGGAAACAAATGCACGGCACAGGCAGCACAAGTACATGTAAGTAAGTAACCTGCCCCTCCAATCGAAGAGTACATAAACGGCTGCCAACAAAGTTCATGTGTGCTGTGCAATGGTGTCCACAAATGTATAAGAATTACTGACTACTCAAAGTTAGGGTTATTTACTTAAGAAAAAAGACGACTGAGGGGAGATCTAATAACTATGTATAAATATATCAGGGGTCAGTACAGAGATCTCTCCCATCATCTATTTAACCCCAGGACTGTGACTGTGACAAGGGGACATACTTTGCATCTGGAGGAAGGAAGGTTTGTACACAAACATAGAAGAGGATTCTTTACGGTAAGAGCAGCAAGACTATGGAACTCTCTGCCTGAGGAGGTGGTGATGGTGAGTACAAAAAGGAATTCAAGAGGGCCCTGGATGTATTTCTGGAGTGTAATTAGATTACAGACTATAGTTACTAGAGATGGGTCGTTGATCCAGGGAGTTCTTCTGATTGCCTGATTGGAGTCGGGAAGGAATTTTTTAATCCCCTTAAGTGGGGAAAATTGGCTTCTACCTCACAGTTTTTTTTTCTTTGCCTTCATCTGGATCAACTAGCAGGATGACAGGCTGAACTGGATGGACAGATGTCTTTTTCGGCCTTATGTACTAGGTTACTTCTGGCGTTTTCCGGTCTCTGTGGACAATGACGCAAAAGTGGGTTTTGCCTCCACAATACAAGCAAAGGTTCTTTGACGTTGACAGCCTAAGGCGGTATACTTGCAAGGGCTATTCAGAAGGAGTAGACACTGGAAGAAGGACTGGCGTCTGGAAGGATGGTGCCACCCAGGGTGGTCTTCTAGTGCGTGCAACCTCCTTTGAATGCTCCTGAAACCACATATCAATTCTTGTGGCCAAGGAGATCATTTCATTCATAGTGGACGGACAGTCACGATTGGCTTATTCATCCTTGATTCGGTCCGAAAGGCCCTCCCAAAACACCGCCAGTTGAGCCTCCTTGTTCCATGCAAGTTCTGCAGCTAGGGTATGAAACTGGATAGCATAATGTCCCACAGTACGAGAGCCTTGGCTTAGACATTGCACATTGCAGGAATGAGCAGCAGTATGGTATCTGCCACGGTCTGGATGGATAGTCAATAGGCGCAAGACACAAAGTTATTACACAAAGTCTCGAGCGACTTCGCAAAGTAATAATAATTTCGGCTCATCAGAGCCAATATATTCTAATACTGTACAGAGCAGGAGCTCCATACAGTATTACAATGAAGTCCCTGGATATAGGCATAGGGCTAGAAGCCAGGCGAACTACTGTTAAAAGCTGGTACTCAGAGAAACCACAAACTGCCCAGAATGGGCAAACATTTATACGAATCATGTTTTATTTATATGTATTCTCTTCTCTTTCATATAAAAATATTGGGACAACTATATTTGTATATAGATTTTCTATTTATATTTTGATGTATGTTCTGGATGGAAACATCAATCATTTAATATATATATATATATATATATATATATATATATATATATATATATATAATGTGGGAGTCGCTCTGGTAGATAGCAGTGCGGGTGCAGTACAGAGGCAAAACAAGAAGTCCAGAAAGTGCAATAAACAGTGTTTTATTCACACTTGCACAAAATAAACGATAAACAGTCTCTTGGTGTTAATTCACACTTCAGCAAACACAAAAAGCAAAACCAAAGAGTCCAAAACCAGGTTCAATCACTCTGAGATGTTTAGGTGCGCTGTCAACACCTGGCGGTCGGCCCAGCCGCAGGATAATCCACCTTCAGGCTTCCAGGACGACTGCACGCCTCCTTGCTGGGCTCATCCTTCCAGCCCAGAGAGCTCCACAACACTAGCAGCAGCTCCAGGACAAACACAGCCACACCTGCTGATGTGGCTGCCTTTAAAAGCCCGGCAAAGTCCGGCCTGGACCGTGGGGAGTAGGCACCCACCCAACTCTTTGCCTACTCCCAGTAAGAGCCGGCCCGGATTGGCTTTGCAGCCAAACTAACTATCAATGTCAAGCAGCACTAGCTGCTGCTGACACATAAAACCCGGCTCTCACCCTCACCGAGGCCAGGAACCTCGGTGACACGTATCTTCCGGTCCATGACGGCACCTTGCGCCTCTACATATATATATATATATATATATATATATATATATATATATATATATATATTCTGATTTCTTACGGATATATTCCAAACAACTACCCGTCACCTCCTAGATCTGAGATTTCATCCTCACCATTTTTCTACTCTTCTTTTGGAACATTGTACTATACGATTTCTGTCGTATAACAATTGCCTTTAGAATTGAGAAAGGGGACATGTACCCTGAAGCGCATCATCAATAAAAGATCAATACTTCATCTGTGCCTTGGGTCGTGTCTCGCGCCTACTGACTATGCATCCAGAAACATGGCAGATACCATACTGCTGCTCATTCCTGTGCAATTTTTCTCTTCACTTGGCCACCGCCACTGGGGTTCCAGATAGCATCGGCTACACCGACCCTCCACCTCTATAAAGCCTTCACTGGAGTTGTGCCCAGTCACACACAACAAATACAGGTGAGCAGACTACATACTCTACCAGGGTCTTTTCACCTGTACATACTTAACTTATGAGCGCCTCTCTCCTCTCTCTTCGTTCTTTGGTTGGCATAGACATAGCAGGGCGGAGGCAGTGTGGCCTGACTCAAGGACCAGCCATAAGGTAGCCAGGAAAGTCTGTAGATTAGTGGTCTCCGGACCTCCATGTTCCCAAAAACGCCCAAGCAAGAGCCTCACCAGACAACAGACACAATAAAGGCAACCTTGGATAGCTCAGTAGGGAACTTGTGCCCGTGCATCTCAAAGATCAAGCACTGGTTCAAGAAGCCGCAGGAAAACAAACTGCATGGGTAGCTGCAACTCTGACCCTCTTGACCAATAGCTGGTGGGGAGATGGCATCCAGGCAGAACAGCATCAAGATGTCCTGTCATTTGCTCTGATGTCTCATCTCAAATAGCAATTCTTGTACAGCAGGTTTGGGATGACTTGCAGGGTCCATGGCCTGAACGTACTGTCATGAACCAGCAGGTGTGGACCCACCTGTCCCATGTGAACAATCTTCTCTAAGGGCATTGTCTAAGTAAACCCCTGTTCTTCAAAGTACCCTGATGCTGGGGATAGACTTTCCTGAGGAGATCACCAGGTTGCTACCTCTTGAGGTGGGTTTGCACACGAAGCAGCTGGGCCCAGGTGGACGAGGTGGTACCCAGAGGTACATACGTAGTCAACATGCCGAGTCATAACCATGAGCTACAGTGCAGGACTAAAGGATGAGGCAGAAGCGAAGTCGCATAAGCAATAGGTCAGGGCAGATGGCACAGATACAGGTCAGGCACTCTGGGTCAGCAAAAGGAGTGTTGAGACGGAGCAGGCAAGGATCAGACAGGAATCGGAAGCCAGAAGGCAAGCACGGGTCAGGAGTTCAGAAACACAAGTACATGCAAATGCAACCTTAGCAGAACACAAGGACCTTTGATGCTCGCGCACCTGGAAAGAGGGCTGGGTGTCATGGTCCCTCCTGTGACAGATGTCAGGAGATCAAGGAGACTGGTGGAGCGTGGAGGAATCTAACAGCCTCTTTTGATTACTCTGATTCAGTATGGTTGTTGTTAATGACCACATCCCTTGTTTCAGGTATAGCTTAGTAGTCATTACTTCTACTCCTATTTAGTCTTACCCCACCCTTCTGACTGTGCGGTAAGATAGCTTCATTTGGTTTTGGAAGAGCTAGTGTGTTGTCCTCTCTGGTGTTCCTGCTCGCTCATCACTACAGAAGTTATGTGTCGCGCTTGTTTGTGTTGTGTTTTCCCTTCCTTGTTGGTTGTTACTAGGCCTGAGGGCGACACTTTTTACTTCATCTAGACAGGAACGGGTTGTCTCAGCCCTGCCAATATCCATAGGGCTCTGTAGGGTATCCAGGATCCCAGGTTCCAGGGTATGGACATTCCTACCTTCAAGGGATGCCCATAAGGTTAGGAGTCAGGGCCAGGGGTAGGATTCTCTAGGTGGTGACCTTTTCCTTTCCTAGCGTTGAGGCCTAGTGGCTTTCCTTTCCTCTTGATTGTCTGTGTTGTGTTTTCTCCTATACCTCATCCATGACATTGGGCCACTGATATTAGTGCAGGAAGGCTGGGATTAGTAGGAAGGTCAGGATAGGTCACATGAGCTTAACCCTTTAAAGCACAGGAAGTGACATGTGCTGTCGCTAAACAATGTGCTACAGGGAACAGGCAGAAAGGCATGCTGCGCTGGGCTAGAAGGAAATTGTGAGAGGGAATAGGTAGACCCCAGCAGCTGACCACCACCTCTACCTGTCCCGCAATGGGGCTGGTTGCGGACAATGACGAAGGCGGCCAGGGAGGCCAGTGCTCGCCCGAAGAGGGAGCCAGGGATTGCGGCGGTGAGTAGGGGGACATCGGTGGCAAGCTAAGGCCATTAAAAGTATTTTCCTGGTGTGCAGGCATCAGGAACGAAGGAGGCCAGCAGTGACATCACCTATGATGCACCGTCTCCTGCTAAACACAGAAAGAAAATGTGAGGATGGGATATGAAGCGCCAAAACCCTGAAGATGCCCTCTAGTGACCATGAAGGTAATCCAGGAAAAGGCATCACTGCTGCTGGTAAGTACTGATCTTCCATTCTTTACTCCAGATTCAGGCTGCCATTTTCTTCTTAGGGCCGCTGCTGCCTCCATGCGAAACCAGGACTATGGGGAGGCCTCTGCAGACATGAGAGCTCTGGGAAAATGAGGAGGTGCCCTAGGGCTCCTAAACATCAGGTTGCAGGCGGCAGCTCCAGCCAGTGTACAGGCACACTGGCATGAGGTGCCTTCTTCCTGTATAAAAGGCCGACAACTGAACATGAACATGTGGCTTGTCATCTAGCTCCCCTACTGGTCCCTTGAGTACAGCTACGCTAGCGTGAGCCGATTTCTTTCTGAATTTCTTGTCCTCTAGCTCCCGAATGGTCCCTTGCGTTTCTTTGGAAGAATCCTCTTGGCTTGGATTTCTGGATCTGGTATTGTAACTGCATTTTTGGCTTCTGGCATTTTGGTATTGTATTGTATTTATCTCCTGGTTCTGACTTTTTGGCGTGTTTGGTTTTCTCTGCTTATCTCTGGCATACCTTGTACTGTATTGTCCGACTGTCATTTGACCCTTTTTCTGTAACGAAGACTATCTTAGTGTTTGTCTATTTGTTTGCCCCGCTTGTTTGTCGTTCCTTCACGTACTGCATAGGGACTGTCGTCCAGTTGTGGGGTCACTGCCTAGAGTGACCGTGCAATTAGGTAAGGATAGTAGATCCGGGCAGTTTTACCTGTATGTGTGTGACGGTAGTAGTTATCCAGACATATTCAACGACCTAACCTTACTCTGCCTTTTGTTTCACAATGTTAATCCAGTCCATGATTTAGTGCAGGGATGGGCAAACTGTGGCTCCCCAGCTGTTGCAAAACTACAACTCCCAGCATGCAAAGACTGCTTACAGCTATCAGCCTACAGCAGGGCATTGTTGGAATTGTAGTTTTACAACAGCTGGAGAGCCACAGTTTGCCCATCCCTGATTTAGTGGAACAAATGTAGATTCTATCCCTGCCAGTCCAGGATTTAGCCAAGAGGGTCCATAATCAAAGGCTATTCAGAGGTCGCCGTGCAGTACCTCGGCTTCCCCGTCAATGGGACCAAAAATTAAACTTCCTGAGAAATTTGCAGGCAGCTGAAAATTACTTTTCCCCTTTAAGGCGGGCTATAAATTTTATTTTAGATTCAGGCCTTTCAATTCCAGTTCTCTAAAGCAGCGACTGAGAACTGAAATTTCACCGTTACAAGGAGACCCTCAGGAGTAGGCATTCTCTCTGCCCTCTGATTCACCTGCTTTAGTCTTGGTTGGAAATATCTTTTCTGCTTTGGGTCTGTTGTATGATGAACTGGACAAATCAGCCTATGCTTAAAGTAAATTGGTCAGTTTAAAACAAGGTACTTGGCCCAAAGAGGAGTTTTGTCTCTGGTTGAAACATCCCACATTAAGGTATCAGTGAGTTTTTTAAGGCTTTAAAAAGACCAGTCAGCTATCCTACCCCAACACCTTAGACGAGACTATGACGCTTGTTGTATGTTTTGACCGTCGACTCAGGGAACATGTTGTTTCACCGGGTCCCAGGTACCCTCTATATTTGGTCCCTACTCTCCCTGTACAGTGTCCTGACCCGGAAGAACCCATGCAGCTTGGTGCCACTTCCTTCTCCTTGGAACAAAGAAATCTAACAAGACGCCAGGGATTTATGGGCACGTTTAAGACCAGTGTTTTAGACGATGGTCTTAATAAACCCCTAAGCTTATGCTACGTATGAAGAGGTGTAGGCCTCTTCATAACTTCAGCAAATCCACTGCCGCTTCTAAATGTAGGTCAGCTTTCAAGCCGTCTTAGATTCAGACCTGTTTCTACACCTAAAACAGGCGTAGGAAAATGGTAAAATGAGACAGGCCTGTCAGCCCATACCCTTTCCTGCCACGCCTACTTTTTTTCAGACCTGGCGTGAGCAGGGAGAAGTCACAGACTGCACCGAAACTAGCCATTGCGCAGCAATCTGTGCCTGAAATACACCTAATATAGGCTTATTTTGGCTTCAGAAATGACCCTCTGCGCTGCTACCAATCACTGGGTAAAGTTTTGTCCCAAATGTCCTCTGTGGAATATGGAGACAGAGTTAAGTGAGGCTGGGAAAAGGTATTTAGCAATGTTTTCATTCATTTTGGGGATAAAAAAACTGACAGGATAGGCTTTTTGTAGACTGTGGACTTGCAGCTAATTTTATTTGTGAGAAATTTGCATTGTCTCTAGATCTTCCTTTATCTCCATTTGCTCTTTCCTGTTCAGATGATAGCAATTGATTCTACTATCCTGGGAAAGGATGGTATTAAATTCTGTTAAAGGGGTTGTATAACTTCAGCAAATAGCATTTTATCATGTAGATGCAGTTAATAAAGGCACTTACTAATGTATTGTGATTCTCCATATTGTTTCCTTTGTTGGCTGGATTCATTTTTCAATCACATTATACACTGCTTGTTTCCATGGTTACCAATACCCTGTAATCCATCAGTAGTGGCCGTGCTTGCACACTATAGGAAAAATGCAGGCCTCTCAGGTGCCCAGGACCATGGGAACGCACATAGGCCAGTGCTTTCTCCTATAGTGCAAGCACGATTACAGATGATGGATTATGGGTGGTCGAAAAATTAATCCAGCCAGTAAAGGATGCAATATGGATAATAACAATACATTACTAAGTGTCTTGTATTACTTTCTCTACATAATACATGCTATTTGCTTTAGTGAGACAACTTATTTAACTTTCTGGTTATGAGAGAATTTCCAGTCGATGTCTTGCTATGAATGCCTTAATTACAGGTTCAGAATCTTGTTATTAATTAGGAAATGAAGGAATTAGAATGTTGGGAAAAAGAATGTACTAATCAATTCTCTACTATATCTATGGCTTCACTGCAAATAATTTCTCTGTAATGGTCTTATCTCAATAATGAATTTCAGGATGTGTTCGTTGAACCTACCTCTAAGTTTCTCCCTCCCAACAGAGCCTACAAATGCGTGACTGAATTGAGACTTGACTCCAAATTTCCAAACAGGCATATATTTAATTTTTTGGGTCCAGAACATCAGGCCATGAAGGGCTGCATTAAAGAAAGTCTGGTAAAGGGTGATACCAGACCATCTATTTCTCCTATGGGTGAGGAATTCTTTTTTTTTTTTGGTCAAGAAAAGGATGTCAGTCTCAGACCATTATTGCCTACCGGGAGCTTAAAAGATCATATTGAAAAACGCTATACTTTGCCGTTGATACTAGACCTCTTTAACCAGATTCAGGGAGCTAAATGATTCATCAAGTGCTGGAGGTCTACTCCAGGGAGCATATAACCTCAACCGTATCAAGGAGAAGAATGAGTGTAAAACACTTTGAATGTATGGTGATGCCATCTAGTGTCATTTTTGGTCGTCTATTTAGATGATATTCTGATGTATTTTTCTGATTCCCATGTTCGTCATGTTAAAGGCTGTCCTACAGATACTGTGGGATAATTTTTTTTATCCGTGAAGATACAAAAATGCCTGTTTAGAGTCAAAGAGGTACCATTCTTGGGATACATCATATCCCCAGACTCTTTTCATATGGACCCAGTTAAGGTTCAGTTGATTAACGACTGGGTTCAACCAAAGTCTCTCAAAGCCTTGCAGAGATTCTTGGGCTCTGCCGATTATTACAGAAAATTTATAAAAATGTTTCTGTTATTGCCATACCTCTCACTGATCTTACCAAGAAAGGTGATGATGTTGCTAATTGAAAGAGGGAAGCTACAATTGCCTTTGAAACGTTGAAGAAATGTTTTGTCAAAGCTCCCATTCTTACCCAACCGGACCTTTTGTTGTGGAGGTTGATGCTTCTGAGCTGGGAGTGGGAGCGGTTTTGTCTCAGCTTACATCTACCTTTACCTTTTGAAACCACGTGCTTATTTCTCTATACATTTTCTGCTGCTGAAGCTAACTATGACATAGGCTAGGCATACCAGCCTGCGGCCCTCCAGCTGTTGCAGAACTACAACTCCCAGCATGCCTGAACAGCCTACAGCTATCAGCGTAAAGCAGGGCATTGTGGGAGCTGTAGTTTTACAAGAGCTGGAGGGCCACAGGTTGAGCATGCCTAACATAGGCAATCACAAGCTTTTGGCTATTAAGTGGGCTTTTAGGAATGGCATCATTATCTACAGGAGGCTAGACAGCAGGTAGTGGTCCTCATTGACCACAAAAATCTGAAGTTTCTGGAGTCTGCCAAAAGACTCAACCCTAGGCAGGCACGTTGGGTTTTTACACTCTGACTTTGTTTTAACCTATAGGTCAGATTCCAATAACATCAAGGCTGATGCCTTGTCCAGAAGCTTTTGTACCACTCAAGCTGGTTCTGAGCTACATGACTCTGTTTTGAGCAGACAGCCGGTATTGAGGGCACTAATAGGTTGGTTGCTCGACATTATTGGTAGCTCACAATGTCTAAAGATATTCAGACATACGCTTCGGCTTATGAAAGAGTCTAGAACAACTTCTGATGTTATGTTGCTTACAATCATTGATTGCAGGGGCGTAGCTAAAGGCTCACGGGCCCTAGTGCAAAAGTTCAGTTTGGACCCTCAGTGCTTTGTGGCCGGGGGCAGGGAAGCACATAGCCCCCTTGCTGCCTGAGGCAAGAATTGAAACGGCAACCACCCATGCCAAATTCGTGACATAACCCCTTCCCTCCAGCCAGAGGTGTAACTTGAAGATTCTGGGCCCAGTGCAAAATCTATGACAGAGTCCTCCCAGCATGGACTTTCTATAATACCGGTGTCTTCTTATATGGCACAAGGGTCTTTGGGCCCTCTCAGGCTCCTGGGCCCAGTAGCGATTGCTACCTCTGTACCCCCTATAGCTACGCCCTGATTGATTGGATATCATATCTGTCACTGGCTGAACTAGCCATTAAAAATAATCTTAACAATTACACCAATACTTTGCCGTTATTCTGTAATTATGGCTTCCACCCTCGTGTGTGCTCATTTAGGTCTTCAGTTTCTGATAATCCTGAGGTCGAGGTTTTATATGGCAAACTGTGCACAGTCGGAACCTAGGTTCATAAGATCCTGAGGAATTCCCAGGAGGTTCAGGAGACAAATTTTGTGCTAGGTGACTAGGTGTGGTTATCCACCAAAAATTCGTCTTAGGCTACATACACACAAATGTTGTGTTTTGCGAATCTATTCTTTTTAGAAATTAATGGGTCCGTACCCATTCCGCAAAATTGCGGAACGGATGCGGACTCATTCATACGGTCGTGTGAATATAGCCTTAAAGAGGTTGTCCGGTCCCAAAATTAAAATTCTTTTTTGTGCTCCTAACACCCCTCACATATGCCCCAATACCTGTGTTTTCATGTCTGTGCTTTCTTTCCCCATGTCTAAATATCAGATTTTCCTGGCAGATCTGTTTACATTCACAGCTTCCAGTTTACATGGCTACTCTACAGAGTGAGGAGTCACAGTTTGGCCATGCCCCCACACAGAGTCTGCAGGAGCTATGTCCACTACACCTTCTGTGGCCATCCTACTACACATAAACATGAATCCTGATAGTCTATTTCTCACTCAGTTTCTAAATTCCATCAATGACAGTCCACAGGCTCTTCCTTCACCATTTAGGGAGTGCAATACACAGCAAACACATCAACATACACCTGTATCTAAACCTATCATGTACATGATACATAGCCTGCTGTGTGTAATATTGTCTGCTGAGTTGTGTATCTAAACCCATCTTGTATGATACGGTCTGGTTTTTATCTAAGCCTATCATGTCAGATACTGTCTGCTGTGCCTCTGTATCTAAATCTATCATCTGTGATACAGTCTACCGTTCCTGTATCAAAGATTCTCATGTGTGATACTGCCTGCAAATCTGTGTATCTAATCTTATCTTGTTTGATCCTGCCTGCTGAGCTGTGTATCTAATCCTATCTTGTATGATCCTGCCTGCTGAAGAAGTGTGTATCTACAGCCTCATGCACACAACTGTATCCGTTTTTTCAGTCTGCAAGATGCGCAGCTGCTAATTAAGTATGCTGTCTGTGTGCGATCCGCTTTTTTTTTTTTTTTTTGCGGACCCATTGACTTCTATGCGGTTGAGGTCTGCATTTTAAGGACCAGAATAGAACATGTTCTAACTTTTGTGGTAATGACGTACAGATGTGGAAAACACTGATGACGTCATCTGTGTGCTTTCCACATCCGCATGTCAGATTGGCAAAAAAAAAATGCAGAACTGAAACCCATAGAAGTCAATGGCTCTGCAAAAAAAAAATGCTGATTGCACACAGACCATTCAGTAGATCTGCAATTTGCAGACCGCAAACGGATATGGTCATGTGCATTAGGCCTAATCCTATCTTTTTGGTACTGCTTGCTGAAGGGTTTATACTGGCTTATCACGTAATACAACCATGATGAGCCCGGAGAACACAGTCTATGTGCAGGCCGCATCTCCCAGGCCAACCGCACTCTCCTGACCCTAACTGACTGTATCACAGTAATTTATCTGTGATACAGTGTGTACACATGATGAGGTGCGTACATGACAACTGCCCCGGTCAGATAAAGACTAGTTATATCATAAATTACTATCATACAGTCAGTTTGGGTCAAGGGAGCCACAGTCAGCCTGGAAAATGTGTCCAACACCTGGACCGTGATTCCTGGGCCAATCATAGTTATTTACATGAGCCATATAACTCATACTGAGCTCTCATATCAGTGACATCCTCAGCACCCCAATAACAGTGACACCTGCAGCCCCCCCATAAAAGGGACATCCACTGCGTTCCCCATAAGTGACAGCCACAGTGCCTCCATAATGGTGCCATCCACAGCACCCCAAATGCCATTCAGTGCCCCCAGTGACATCCACAGTGTTTTCAGTGACATCCAAGGTGCCCCAAATGCAATAGAGGCCCAGTGACATCCAGTTTCCCAGTGACATCTACAGTTCCCTTAAATGCCATTCCCAGTGCCCCCAAGTTCCATCCACAGCATAGCTATCAGCCTCTGTGGCTGATCACTATGTTGTGACTCATACACAGCGCTTATATTGTGCTGTGTATGAGTCATTACAGGCTTCACACAGAAGTACAGTAAATAGAATAGACGCAATAAACACAACCAAGAGAAAGAAATACCACTAACAGGCCGCACCTCTATAGATAAAATAATAGTTTATTGAAGCACACATAGATTAAAAACAACTACAACAATACATGGACAAGCTCCCCAAGTGGGTTAAATAATGTGTAAATGCAGCCAGTGCCACCATCAATAGGTATGAAACAACATACAAATGTAAAATGGCATGAAATATTATACTTATCAAGAAAGCAGTGGTGGCACAAGGCAAATAGAGACCCACAAAGGGGGCAAACTCTCACGCGTATCGCTAGACCGTGTGCTAGCTTCCTCAAAGGTCCGTGTGTGTGCATGTCAGCTTCACAGTAATTTATACAGAGTCAAGGTAATCATTAATTCAATACAACTGTGGTCAGATACTAGGGGAGGGAAGGAAGGGAGGAAGGGTGGTGATACCTATTATTTTCCCGATGCATGGTCCATGCGTGTGTGATGGCACCAGTGGAGACCGGGCGTGATGGACAGGCGCATGCGCAGAAATGGCGCCCGGGTAGTTGTGGGCGCGACGATGCGCTCCAAGAGCGGAAGCGCATCGAGGCCTCCCAAGCGCCAACGGGCGCATGCACAGAGATATGCGCAAGATGGCACCCGAGCGGATGTGGATGCCACAATGCGCTCCAAGAGCGGGCGCATCTAGGCATCCCAAGTGCCGCTGGGTGCACGCGCACATCCCTGCGCAGAAAAGCGCCCGGGCGGAAATAGATGCCGCGATGCGCTCAAAGCCCGGAAGCGCATCCCGGCCATCCAGATCACCGCAGGGCGCGTGCGCAAGACAACATCCCTGATTGGACAAACCAGAGCCAACAAAATAAATGCAGCCTCCGGTAATCCAAACAGGCGTACCTGGAAGAAAAAGCATGGCATGTTAAATATGAAGTGATATAAATAAAATCGAGTCAACATGCAGATAAACACAATCTCAATATATACTATTCAAATAAATTCATGATCTAGTGAAAGAGAGGAAAAAGAAATAAAATAAGAAAAATAATAATAAAGCATTATAAGTACATAATTAGCATAAATAAGTGAATGAATAGATACATACATGATGAATGTGCAATATATATAAATAAATGTGAGTAACAGTGTATATTCATATATGTATTGGTGAATAAAAATACAATCAAATAAATAATTATGAGTGAATAACCACAAATAGGATTTTTCACATATCATTACATGTAGTACATTATTGCAAATGAAAATATACAATAAAGAAGTACACAAAAATCTCCACATTTTTGTCCCCATCACCGCATCACCTCACCATATTGTCTAAAAGATTTATTATCTCTTTAAACCCTTTTCAAAACATTATTTTATTCATTTTATTTTATTTGTTTTTTCTTTACTTTATTGTATTAATTAATTATTTAGTTACTATTATCAGTTAGAATAATTAGCATTATTATATTTAATTATTATTATAATTTAAAATAATGTATATTACCTTATATTCTATTATCAATGGGTAAACTATATACCTATTTGAAATCTTTTAGAAAAATGAACCATATTTACATGGTGGGGATGCAAAGTGTTGGAACCAAAAACAAGTATGCCATGCTCATGACATCCTCAAACAGATAGCCAAGTGAGGGAATGAGGGACCATGCACCGGGAAAAAGGGGAATGAAGCAGGCCAGAGTGCTGCAGTGGGATAAGGGAAGAGAAAGAAAATTACACACATAATAATATGTAATACAAATACTTTGTATGAGAGAAGCATAAATAACACATAATGGGATTTGAAGGGTAAAATGCAGTTGTACAACTGCATTTTACCCTTCAAATCCCATTATGTGTTATTTATGCTTCTCTCATACTTGTTTTTGGTTCCAACACTTTGCATCCCCCACCATGTAAATATGGTTCATTTTTCAAAAGATTACAAATAGGTATATAGTTTACCCATTGATAATAGAATATAAAAGGAATATACATTATTTTAAATGATAATAATAATTAAAGACAATAATGATAATTATTCTAAATGATAATTAAATAAATAATTAATACAATAAAAGTAAAGAAACTAGACAAATAAAATAAAATGAACAAAAATAAAATAATGTTTTGAAAAGGGTTTAAAGAGATAATAAATCTTTTTAGACAATATGGTGAGGTGATGCGGTGATAGGGACAAAAATGTGAGATTTTGTGTACTTCTTTATTGTATATTTTCATTTGCAATAATGTACTACATGTAATGATATGTGAAAAATCATATTATTTGTGGTTATTCACTCATAATTAATTATTTATTTGATTGTATTTTTATTCACCAATACATATATGAATATACACTGTTACTCACATTTATTTATATATATTGCACATTCATCATGTATGTATCTATTCATTCACTTATTTATGCTAATTATGTACTTATAATGCTTTATTATTATTTTTCTTATTTTATTTCTTTTTCCTCTCTTTCACTAGATCATGAATTTATTTGAATAGTATATATTGAGATTGTGTTTATCTGCATGTTGACTCGATTTTATTTATATCACTTCATATTTAACATGCCATGCTTTTCTTCCAGGTACGCCTGTTTGGATTACCGGAGGCTGCATTTATTTTGTTGGCTCTGGTTTGTCCAATCAGGGATGTTGTCTTGCGCACGCGCCCTGCGGTGATCTGGATGGCCGGGATGCGCTCCGGGCTTTGGAGCGCATCCCGGCACCTATTTCCGCCCGGGCGCTTTTCTACGCAGGGATGTGCGCGTGCGCCCAGCGGCACTTGGGATGCCTAGATGCGCTTCCGTTCTTTGGAGCGCATTGTGTCGTCCACATCCGTTCGGGTGCCATCTTGCGCATATCTCTGCACATGCGCCCGTTGGCGCTTGGGAGGCCTCGATGCGCTCCGCTCTTGGAGCGCATCGCGGCGTCCACAACTACCCGGGCGCCATTTCTGCGCATGCGCCTGTGTCATTCCATCACGCCGGTCTCCACTGGTGCCATCACACGCATGGACCATGCACCAGGAAAATAATAGGTATCACCACCCTTCCTCCCTTCCTTCCCCTCTACCCCCCTCCCCTAGTATCTGACCACAGTTGTATTGAATTAATGATTACCTTGACTCTGTATAAATTACTGTGAAGCTGACATGCACACACACGGACCTTTGAGGAGGCTAGCACACGGTCTAGCGATACACGTGAGAGTTCCCCCCTTTGTGGGTCTCTATTTGCCTTGTGCCACCACTGCTTTCTTGATAAGTATATTATTTCATGCCATTTTGCATTTGTGTGTTGTTTCATACCTATTGATGGTGGTACTGGCTGCATTTTACACATTATTTAACCCACTTGGGGAGCTTGTCCATGTATTGTCGTAGTTGTTTTTAATCTATGTGTGCTTCAATAAACTATTATTTTATCTATAGAGGTGCGGCCTGTTAGTGGTATTTCTTTTCTCTTGGTTGTGTTTATGCTTATTTTTAATACCAAGGCCGGCACTCTGTTTCTATTCATATAGGTGTGCCCCTGTTGTCTATTACATTGTAGAATAGACGCAATAGTGTACAGGCATCGGGACTAAGGAAGGCTGACAGGAGGCAGTCATGAAGCACCATCTCCTGCAGAAGAGAGCTAGAGTAGAAGACAGCAGGGGACCAGAGAGCAGAAAACGCTGAAGGGGTGGTAAAGTGATCATGAAGAAGATCCAGGACAACTTGGCTGCTAGGGGTAAGTATGACTGCCATCATCTTCTCTCCACAGGTTACATTAAGGTCACATTTTTAGGTATCACCAGAGAACCCCTTTAAAAGGTACCATCTAAAAAGGTGTGCCAAATTTTCATTGGTCCAATCCTGTGTCGTTCTTTCTTAATTTACCTGATTCGATCAAAATTCACAATGTTTTTCATAAAACTTTGTTAAAGAAACACATTTCTCCTCTGGTTTCACAGAAACCTCCTGGTCCAGGAGGTAGAAGGTGAGACAGAATACGAGGTTGGAAGAATTCTGGATTCCCGAAGGGTCCGTAATAAATTACAATATCTGATCTCTCCTGAGGAGAGGTCACGAGTGTTAGCTGAAGTGGTCCATGCTGATCGGTTGGTTAAGAAATTTCATGAGTTACACCTTGACAAACCTGTTCTTATTAAGGGTTTGGTGGCCCCTCCCGAAGGTGGGGGTGTACCATCATGGTTCCTGTTAAGGAAATACCCAGCTTTCCTGAGACTCCATTTTTTTGAGACTTTATGTGTTAAATTTCTGTGTGCACCATAAGAAGATGATAATGATGTGTATGCGAAACTATTGAAGTTAGCAATGTGTGTAGAGATAAAATAAGGTTTGTACTTGCTATGTAGCCTATATGCATTTCTTGCTAAAGAAGCGTGGTCTCAGCAATTAACCAGTTAGTAGAAAATAGAAAGCTCATAGAATACTAACCAATCAATAGATGGATTTAGTTCTAACCAATTAGAAGTATTATTTTGTGTACCAATCAGAAGTTGTTGTTGGAATATTTGTAAACCAATAATGTCAATATTTTCAGAGGTTACACCCTTGGAAGGGGAACATGGCAGAGTTTTAACCTGTGTGCTGGCTTCTGTCATTTTCCTCCGTCGCCGTTATTTCCCTGGAACATGGGTCATCGGTCCCCACCTGATTAACCCTTGGTCTGCCACAACATTTTCTGGTGGAGAATGTGGGCACCACAACAACGCTCCTAGCTGCGAACCCCGATACAGAGACCAGGACCCAGGAAGACCACGGTAAGTAACCGATTGTGTTACTGCCTGTCTCTTGAGCGCTGATTGCTCTTCCGCAGTGTGGTGTGTGAACATGGTGCCTGCATCATGTTCTTGGTGAATGTTTGCTTTAATTCCACTATATGTGCAAATTGTCTCTAGGTGTATGAATGCACGAATGTGTAAGTGGCTGAGATAAGCTGAATCTAGGAAGGGTCTGACCCTGCTCCCCTGAGCCAAGCTAAAAGTCTGGAGCTCGCTGAATGGCTTGTCCGGTCCCTGTCTCTGGAGGCCTCAAGTTCTGGTAGAGAAAAAGGTTGGCGGACTTATCTTAGAGGAGACTGTAAGAAGTGACAGTATATAAAGCTGTCCAGTAAGATTGAATAGGGGCCCTGCAGTTCCTTGTTGGTACCTGAAAAGGTGCCAGAGGTCAGTGGTTGTTCCAATCTTATATCATGTGATTTCACATGTACTAAGTGCCTGCTGATACTGTATGAGGAAGAATAACTGCATTACTGCCAACTCCTGTGCAGCATATTGTATACATGTGTGGGTGTTATGATACCAGTTTGAATTGGCTGGTTGCAGTTATAATCATTTGGAGAGCAGTGTTTGTTTGCTTCCTGTGACATTGAAAGAACGTAGAGGGGTTTAAGGGTTTTTCCAGCACGTAACCCAAGAGAGGACGTGTGAGTTACTCTGTGTATGGGCAAGACTATACTGTAGTGTTGCCAACCAGTGGCTATTGCTCCCTCAGAAGTGTGCCTACAGCACCAATGGTAGTGGAGAAAAGTGGTGCTGCCTCGGAAGCATGCCCACAGCACCACTAATAGTGCTCCCTTGGAAGTGTGTCCAACAGCACTGTTGTAATTCACCAGGTGTGTGAGTACCTGGATAGTGAATTACAAGGAGCCACCCACGGGATGGGGGCTACACAGAGTAGGCATTCCTCTGAGAAGGAAGCAGAGAAATGGGTCTCTGCAATTGAAATTATGCAATGAGTAAAGGGCACTAAAGCAACCAAAGACTGTAGACAAATGTTAAAGAAATTGTGAGCAGGTGTGAATGAAACATTGGATGAATCAGTATGGCAGAAATTTCTTACTAATTTTAAGAGGTGGTTGGAGGACCATAACAGATATGACCAGGCCATAATGTGGTATGATGTAGCCAAGGGAATGACTATGACTGCCCATAAGGCAAAAGACACTCACAAAGGGACCGTGTATGAAATATGGGATGTGATTAGATTGCCAACGAAAGAATTAACCATCCCTCATGAAGTACGGTCTATTAGCCCCCATAACCCACAAAAATCTCTCTCTCCAACAGCACCACCTCCATATAATGACCCGGAGGGGTGGACATTTCCTAAGCGTGGACAACAAAACCCAGACTCAAGAGAGAGATGCTCAGCCTGTGGGCGGCCCAAGCCACACTCCCGTGTGGGCTTATTCCCACTGGTCAATAAGACCCTCCCCACAGTCAGAGCTGGGCAAGTGGAAAAACATGATTATAATGTTTATCGGCCATGGACCCTTAGTGAGTTGTTGGCCATGTGTAACATTTTGTCAGACCCCAGTACTTTCCTTCAGTAAATTGGAAAGTATCCAGACTGCATATAAAGCCACTTGGGTGGATCTGGAGAGTCTTCTAGAGACAAAAGGACGGGAGGTACTTAAGAATCAAATGTTGGCAAAGGCCCCTGGTGCGGTCCCTATAGATAAGGCCACAGACCAGTCGGGCCAGGAGTTTATCATGGCCCTCAAACCCTGGATGAAAGAGCAACAGGACAATCAGACTGATACCTTTATGACACAAACACAAGATGCTAAGCAGACTGTAGCTGACTACGCCACAGCTTTAGAACAGCTCTGGCTTGAATATGGGTATGAGACAGGAGACAGTAAGGACATGAGACTACTAAAACATACATACATGTCTGGATTAAAAGCACCCATACAGAATGCTGTAAAAAGCTCGCCCTGAATGGCGGACCTGCCAGTTTCCTGACTTTTGGTAGACACAGGAGCAGCCCAGACCCTAATACAAGAAAAATATGTGCCTGAGGAGCTTATCTCCTCAGATTACATCTATTGTCAATGGGTTAAGGGAACGTCTGTTAAACTCCCACTAACAAAGCCTGTTAAAATTAACATTCATGATGCTTTATCTATTGTCACGCGTGTGTTGGTAAGCTCAGATAGTCTGTACAATTTACTTGGGACTGACGTGCTTAGTGCCATGAAAGCATCTGTAGATTTCTCTTCAGGAAAACCCCAAATCACAGCTCCTGTGCCTGAA